>CAIGRL010140603.1:0-29811 GCA_903798325.1 Fraxinus xanthoxyloides
TAAGGCTGTAATTGTCAGTCCAATAGAAGGGCTGCCTAATTTCTTGTCGTTTCTATCTTGTTTAAACTGATAATGCACTCCTTCTGTATTATTTCTGGTTTTGATTTATAAAATTGCACGATTACCTATAAAAAAAAAAAAGATTCAGATTGGGGTAGAAATAAAATCTAAATGTTAACATAAAAATGGTTTGTTTAAAATAGTGATAGCAGAGAGTATTAGTTATGATTTTGCTTCCTTGCCAACAGTTTTTACAGAAGCATTATTATTGCTAAACATTGTGATAGAGATTTCATCGAAGACCAACAAATTACACTCTTCTTCTAGGTGTAAAAATGGAGAGTAGATTGTAACTTATTTCTTTAATTTCTTGTCACAATTGTTAATTAAGTTGAGAAATTTTCACTGCAACTTTGCCGCTGATTGTTGCTGAGGCATCTCAGGAAATAAGCTTAAAGATGGAAGGGTTTGGGAAGCTGCAGAAGTAACATATTGTGGTGCATAGTGCATTGAAAAGATCCATGCCATCAAACTTCCCAGATAGAAAAGCAAAAAAATGTTAGCTAAGCTGCCAACATTTCTACAACAGAGCATTCAGAAAAACATAAAACACGGTCTTAAGAATTCTTGAAGTTCAAAATCAGGACGCAATGACTGGAAACACTGATGAAAGAACCGCGAGTTCATCCAACTGCTGGAAAATCATTCACATTCCAGACAAGCCTCCCCCTCCCATTCCTCCTGACAACCAACCCACCATCAATGTGCACGCTGCTGCAATCGAACCTCGACATGCCAATACTATAGTAAGGAAGTTAAATCAGATTGCACCACTAGAAAATCTCCGTCATGTGAAGCGCGTGCACAAGAGGTGTATAGATGGAGGTAAATTTGAATTGTCTGTGGTTTTATGTATGGCTTTGGAAAATGATGGCAAGTGCAACCATATGCCAGAGGAAGTTCTTGAGCTTGTAAATTTGTACCAGTTGAGTACTTTCATCACAAAAGTATGCAGATATGCTGCATCAACGAAGGAAGAATGGGAAGGACAATGCAAGCTATGGCCAACTTCTTTCCATCCACCCACCTACAATATTGATGGAATAACTGGATTTAGTGAGGAGGATTCACAGTCAATTTTCCGCTTCATGAAGTTTGCAGTTGGTTTGGCAAAATATGGTGTTGGCTCAGTTGTCAATGCTGCTGTTATCGTGGATCCTTTTACGATGCAAGTTATTGCAAGCTCACGAGACCAAGTCCTGTCTTGTAATACTCCCATAAGAAGGAGCAATGTAGAAACATGTTGCTCAAGGCTTCCCGAAGCAACTCAATATGACACCATTGAAACAGGAGATGGCCAATCCTTGCTTTCAAAATGCTCATCCATTGATGCACTTAAATATAATCGTGTTTCTTGTTTAAATCCTTGGAGCTGGCTTGAACACAAATCACATACAAGTTCCGGTTCATGGCATCCTTTGCAACATGCAGCAATTGTGGCAATTGAAAATTCTGCTGCAAGGGACAGGCATCTTTTTCCGGGAAATGGACACATCGCATACGAATTTGTTCATGAGAACTATAAGATGTCTCCAACAGGTTCTCCTCTGAAAAGACAAAAGATCAACCTTGCAAATGTAAACGATGATAAGAACATGAGCTGTCAGAAAAATGAACTTCGTTTCGACTCAACCAGACCTTATTTATGCACTGGTTATGACATCTACCTTGTGTGGGAGCCATGCATAATGTGTGCAATGGCACTCGTGCATCAACGAATCAGACGAATATTTTATGCATTTCCGAATTCAAGTGACGGCGCTTTGGGAAGTGTTCACAGGTTGCAGGGGGAGAAAAGCTTGAACCATCATTATGCTGTTTTTAGGGTCTTAATTCCTGAAGATGTCCTAAAAAGCGAAGCTTTAGTTGCAATAGGTGCTGATAATTATTAAACTCCAATTCAGATTTTGTATTAGTTCCAAGAGTTTTAGGAAAGAGAATATTTTTTGCTAGAAAGGATATTTATCTCACACAATGGTTTATTGAGGATATTTTCAATAGAATTCATCGCTTGTTTACCATCCTTGTAGGGATATGGGCTATTACAAGCAGCAGATTTTTATTTTCTTATATTCTGATTTGTTTTCTTTTCTTAATTATAAATTTGAAGACATGAATCTTTTTTTTTTTTTTTCGAAATTTGTTTCCAACCCTTCTACTAATTTTGCTTCACTTGGTAGTCGAGTATACTCGTTCCTGTGATTGATGTCCTCTAAAAGATTGTAATGCAACTTCATTATCAACAAATTATCGTTAATGTTGTTAATAATATGCTAAGTTCAGTAATTGTTTAGTAGAGATTCTTTAAAAGTCAATTTTCTTTTTTAAAAAAAATCATTTTTAATTTTATATTTTATCAATAAAATAATTTTACGCGTAACTTTATATCTTTTTCCTATTTTTTAATTACACATTCTATAACAGAATCACTTTTCACAAAAATCTATTATTAAAACATCTACATCGAACACCCTAAATCTCAAACGTCAACTGATTTGAATGGATAAAATATATGTACGAAATTAAAATTGAAAAAATGATTGTTCACATTCAATATCTTCAAATTAATAATTTTTTTGATCAATTAATATTTCGATTTGTTATTAAGCCCCCGTTTGACCCACATTATTTTTTTATTTTCATTTTTCTACTGATTTTCAACCACACATTCTTCAATAAAATAAAATTTTTCGTCACATCAATAATTTTTCATTCTTTTTCAATCACATATTCTTCATAACATCACTTCAAAAAATAAATTCTCTCATTTTAATATGCACCAAACACACTCTAAAATTACATGTCACAGACAGCGGGTTGAATGCGCAATTACGTGTTTCATTTCATCACTTGTTCCTCTTTTCCAAATTTGCAATCAATTATGCCAAAGACAAAGTCGTGGTTGTCCCCCCTTCCCACTAGGCTGATAAAAGGGTTAGGTAATGGGTTAGGTAAGATGCCTAAGACATATTTAGTACATGTTTGGTGAAAATTAAAAGTTGCTAAATTTTTCAAGTAAAGTCAAGAATTTAATTCTAATCCCATGACTCAAGAAACCTATATCATTTTAACTACACAATTCATCGTAAAAAAAATTACTAATAATCTAATTTTGATTTACACCAGACAAGGACTTAATGTGTGAACATCTCTCTTTATTTATGACACCAAAGATCAATAAATCATAATTACGAGTTCATTTATGTCGGAGCTAGGATTTTTAGCTTGTGGTGCCAATAACACAATCATGGTGCTACAATGTTGATAATGCCGCGGTGATCGACACTGTATAAAGCAGTCGATTATCCAAAGACATCTTGTAGACAGAGTGCGGTATTTGAAAAAAAAAAATTATAATCTTATTTAAAAAAAACTTATTAAGAAAACATAAACCTAATTGGTTTTGGGTTAGCTGTTTTAACGTATGTACATGAAAAGAAAAAATAAAGAGAAATATAAAGTGGCATCTGGTGTTAATATAGGCGACAATAGTTCTGATATTAAATCATATATTCAATTAAATGTTAATACTATGCCCCTATTTAATAGACGAGTAATGCTATCTGTCATTGGTGTTGATCGCCTTAATGTGATATCGCATTAAATGATAAAGAGCTTGATTTGGGAGAGTTAAAAATCAAATTAAAATTGAAAATATAGCTGTTATTGGGTCTCACTCGTCTAATAAAAGTCAACAATAACGACTAATTTTTCAATTTTAATCCGATTTTAAACTCTACCAAACATCCTCAAAACAAGTAGGTCTACGTCCACATTACATGAGAATGATATTTACTAGAGACGAATGACATTATTCTTAATAGAATCTATTGTACGCTTACATCTAAGATGGATGTTAAACACTACTAGCGTGTGTTAGTATTATCCTATTTTCAACTCTTTATTATGAGTATAGAAATGGTTTACTAAGCATATCAATTATTTGATGTGTAATGTTATTATTGCTTAGACGATACCTAATATCAATGGTGTCTATACATAGTTTATGTAATACTGTAGTCTACGGTCAACAATTGGTGTGTGTGTGTATATATATTCTTTATTTTAACTGATCTGTAGACAGTGGATCCCACTGATAACTAATTATAGTACGACGTTATGTATTTTTGTGGTGCTCGACACTGTATTGTCCAATGATTAGATGCATTTTCATTAATTAGATAATGAAGTGATAAGGTTGAGTGTCAACTAAACTATGTATAAATACCATTTATGATACATAGCATTATTCATACTATTTACTCTCTAAATAAAAATGTATAATTTCGTGGTCATTCAACTTATTTCAATTTTTCAAGTGAAATGGTTGAAATTCAAAATTTATTTCTATAATTTTGTTTTAATAAAGTATTTCCGTTCAAATCCATCAGTATTAAACATTCACAATTAATGAATTAATTTTTATTACTGTATTAATGTGTTGCCAATTACACATAATATGTGGAAAATATTGAGATTGCTACCTACCATTTCATTGAATAACATTTTTAATTACAATCACTTTTATTACACATTCATTAGTAATCACTTATTATTACACTTTTATATATATATAGAATTAACTTTAGCTTACTTTAAAACTTAATCGAACTAGCTCTGCTATGACATTTCATTAATTGTTTTTATTTTTATTTTTATTTATATCTAAATTGAACAAGAACAATGTTATTTGTAGTGAGTGACTACATGAGTCGTCTTACGTGACATCCTATGTGTCATGATTTTAATAATTAAAAAAAACAATCAAATGAATTTTCATATTAATAATAAAATTAAGGATATTATATAAGACGACTATTGTATACGTCTACGAATAAGATGACTCATTAAACAAGGGTAACGTAGATGTGACATCGAAAGCAATGGCCGTCGTCAGGAACTACAAATTTCCTAATTTGTAGCAGTAAAACGGTATGCCATGTGGGTACGTAAGTAATTACGTTTATGCCCTAAAAGATCAAACAAGATAAAGATATTTTCAACTTCTTCAATATTTAAGCTGTGTTTTCTCATTTCTCGTTTCCTCTGTTACAGCAATAATTCGCCGGCTGCGTATAATTATCAGTTAGTCTCACTTAAAAACTATATCGCTCTTTGGCCAAGATTTCTTCTTTAATCTCTGTTATCTCATTGTTTTATATATTTTGCAGAAGGAACACTTCAATTTGATTTGTAAAGAAAAAAAAAATTCAAGAAAAAATGGCATTTGAAAAGATCAAGGTGGCCAACCCCATCGTTGAGATGGACGGTTAGATTCAGATCTCTCTTTCTATTTCGATTTTCTGATCATAGATTTATATACCTTATACAGATCTGGGTTTGGTGATTTTTTTCTGATTAGCCTTGTGTGTTTATGAGTTGACTATAGATCTGTGTTTATGAGATGTTCTGCATTGAAGAATCAAGATCTCTCATTTTGTAGTCCCAAAGTGTTTTTTACTTTTATTTTTCTCTTTCTGGATTTGCCTGTAGAAGTTGCTGGGCCCATGTTTCTTCATTCATGTTCCATGGGACATGTTCTTTGCATAAATATCGGAATCTTATCTGTTTTACACATAAATATCTAATTTTTCAATATATTATTTTAGAAATAAAATTTAAAACAGATTGTTTTATATAATTGATTTTGATCTTCCTGGAATTTAATAGAAGTAACCTTAATGGATGACATGCTTTATTATGATCATTTCCTGATATTAGTAGTTGACTTTTTAAAATTAACCTGTGATGCAGGAGATGAGATGACACGGGTCATCTGGCAATTTATCAAGGACAAGGTGATAAAATTCCTGTAATCTTTTTCAATATTTTTCATGAAATATATTCGTTACTGACTGACTCACTCACTGGCTGAGTGTGTTTATTTATGATGTTGCAGCTGATCTTACCTTTCGTGGAGTTGGATATAAAGTACTTCGACCTTGGCCTTCCCTACCGGGATGCTACAGATGACAAAGTAACTGTTGAAAGTGCAGAAGCTACTCTTAAGTATGTTATACCTGTTTTCAGTTATGAATAAATCTTGGACATTTGATAATAGGATTTTGATGGACATTATTATATTTCCTCCTAATATTTACAGTATTCAAACAAAATGTGCAACATCTATACTTTTTTAATATTCTGTCACAATTTTCATAAATATATATTCGTTCTCGTCCGTTGATGGTAATTTTGTTTGTTGAAATCGTAGGTACAATGTCGCAATTAAGTGTGCTACCATCACTCCTGGTAGGCATGTCATAGCTTAAATTGTTCAATGCTATGCTGTGGATCTTTAAATTATGAATGAGATTATCACGCCACTAAATTTTATATGTACAGATGAAGGTCGTGTGAAGGAGTTTGGTCTGAAGCAGATGTGGAAGAGTCCAAATGGGACAATTAGAAACATTTTGAATGGTAAGGGACTGGAGCTCATCTTCTTTTATTTTGTGAGCGTTGTAATCCTTCTTTGTGGCTCATCATAATTTTCTTTCCCTGCAGGCACTGTCTTCAGAGAACCAATTCTCTGCAAAAATGTTCCCCGACTGGTTCCGGGTAATAGCTATTCCAATTTATTTCTGATTTAACTTTTCATTTTTTCTTTTTGGTTTGCTATTTCACTCTTTCTTTAGGTTATGGAATAATGCTGAAACTATTTTCTGCTGCATTCAGGATGGACAAAGCCAATTTGCATTGGAAGGCATGCTTTTGGAGATCAATACCGAGCAACTGATACAGTTATTAAGGGAGCTGGAAAGCTAAAGTTGGTGTTTGGTATTGCTCTTTTATTCACTTTTCCCTCTTAGATATCTAACAACACTTAAATGTTTACTCCTGTTCTCTGTTCTTTTACACACAATAAGTAATCAATTATATTTCATCCTGGGTATGTGTCTATTTTTATTATGATATCTGTTTCTACAAAATTTGTGTGCAAATAGTTATGTAATGAATAATTTAATTGTTATATTTTTATATTGTAATTCGGATTGCACTTTTATTCACTTTTTTTCCTCTTAGATCACTCAGACGTTTACTCCTGTTCTTTGACAAGTAACGAGTAATTTGATTATTATATATATTTATCCTGGATACTTTTCTTTGTCTATTTATATGGTCATATCTGTTTCTACAAAGTTCGTGTAAAAATATTTTTATAATGAATTTTATTCTACTTGTATACAGTTCCAGAAGGGAAGGATGAAAAGACAGAAATAGAGGTTTTCAACTTCACTGGTGAGGGTGGTGTTGCTCTCTCCATGTACAACACTGATGAGGTATAATATTTCAAAATTTAGAGTTTTAACATCAGAGTATTTAATTGTGACACTAAATTATTTCTTTAATGCTTATTGGTGAGACAGTCCATTCGTTCCTTTGCTGAAGCTTCAATGAACACTGCATGCCAGAAGAAATGGCCATTGTATCTTAGCACAAAGAATACCATTCTCAAGAAATATGATGGAAGGTATGCAGTATGTGTCCTTTTGACATACAAATTTGTTATTTATAATGTTTTAAGCTTAAACTGCTTTCAAATTCCTTTTGTCTGGGCTGTTATTGTTATTCTTCCTGAACATAAATCTAGTGGGATTTTTGGGTTTAGCACGAGTCCTTTTTGTGTGTGTTTTATCATTTATTCTTCACTTCAAATGCATTGATCATTTGTTTTTCTTTCTTTGATGGCCATTGTGAAGATTCAAGGACATTTTCCAAGAAGTTTATGAATCAAACTGGAAATCCAAGTTCGAGGAAGCAGGGATATGGTGAGTTGTTCTACCTATGATCTCAGGCAATCTGGTTTTATAAAATATTTCAAATGTCATTGATTGCTGCAATTGTATTATGAAATTCATAGGTATGAGCACCGCCTGATCGATGATATGGTTGCATATGCTCTAAAGAGCGAAGGAGGGTATGTTTGGGCTTGCAAGAACTATGATGGGGATGTTCAGAGTGATTTCTTAGCTCAAGGTATGAGTAACAAACTTTTATAATCTCAAGGCTACATTAAACATGCAAATGTCAGATTATGCTCTTCTTGTGACACAGAGTATGGGTATATTATTGAGCATGCCCTTATTTCATTTTGAACTTGAGTAGCTATTACAACCTCAAATTTCTCAATTGTATTCTTGCAGGTTTTGGATCTCTTGGGTTGATGACATCAGTTTTGGTATGTTCAATTCTCTTCGATGAATTTTATCTTAATTTTGCATTTCCTCATGTTCTATTATCATTTTTGTTACTTTGCAGTTTTGTTTCCATGTTAAATGTTATCAATCTTTATGTTTTTTCTAGTCTTTTTCTTTTGTTTCTGTACTATTAACCCACAATTTTATTCTCTACACTGATCACTTAATAGTATACAACTTTAAAATTCGTACACATCTTCAGTTAAGAATCTAATAGATTTTTTGTTTTTATTCAGGTGTGCCCGGATGGAAAGACCATTGAAGCTGAAGCAGCCCATGGAACTGTCACACGCCACTATAGAGTTCACCAAAAAGGAGGTGAAACCAGCACAAATAGCATTGCTTCGATCTTTGCTTGGACTCGGGGGCTTGCGCACAGGTAACTGGATTTGGTTTTGAGTTTTAACAAATTGCTATAATGAAATACATTATTAAATATCCTTTTTGGCTGCACAGTTTATCGGCTTCCTTTGAGCATGAATAAAAATCAATAACTAACAAGCAAGCAAAATGTTTAGGGCAAAATTGGACGATAATGCTAAGCTCTTGGATTACACTGAGAAATTAGAAGCAGCTTGTATTGGTGTAGTAGAGTCTGGAAAGATGACCAAGGATCTTGCCCTTATCCTCCATGGATCCAAGTGAGTGACCATATCCTTTTTTTTCAGTCAATGATATCTGGTTCTACTCAATCATTGTATGATCGTTTATAATGTTACAGGCTCAGCCGAGACAAGTATCTGAACACCGAAGAGTTCATCGATGCTGTGGCAAATGAGCTCAAAGCAAAACTTTCTTGCTAATTATAAGCGTATGTGAATTTGCGTCAAGTTTGACATTTTTACTAATTTTATTCGATTTATCAATTCATATTTCGTTGTTTGCCCTTCTCTGGTTCCAGGTCTGGAATGTCTAAAATTATCTGGTGGTTGGTGATTTGCCAAGAAATGATTGGGTCACGGAAAGGTCTTGAGGGTAGAGGATTTTCCTGTTCAGGACACTGTTATTTATGATTTAATCTTCATTTTGCTGATGCCCTTCTCAAAATAATTGTGAAATGACAATGTAGAATAACTACTGAGGCAGGCACAAGGTTAACATTGGAATAAGCAAGAGCTTAACCAAAACCATTCCGAAACTTCTATATTTTACGTTGTCTTTCTTCTTTGTTCTCTTTGCCAGTGTCCTTTTGGTTTGAATTTTGTTGGCAAAGCAAATGAATTAATGATGCATATAACGAGTTCTAAAGTTGCCCAATGCTATGGTGCTAAATTCTATGTTTAGTTGGAGTTGTTAACATAGTGCCACTTGGTATGGTGTTGTAGCATAAGTAGTGCTAGGTAGCATTATTCATTTGTTGGGTGTTTTATTGGATGGTATAATATAGTTGTCCCGACTGTTCTAGCAATGGGAAGTGACATAAAAGTTGGAGAGCAAAATCTTAAATAACTTAACGTCCAACTTTTAGTTGTGTGCCATTTTGATGCCTACCTGGACAATTTTTGTCATGTAGGAATCAGATCTTGAATTTAAATAGGTAGGGGATTCAAATTCTGGATTTTAGTAACTACTGAGATAAATGTGAACCTTGTAAATCTTGGTTAAAGGGTTCACGGATATTCATTATTGTTTTGAACACTCCTTGTTGAATGTTCATTCCATAAACTGATAGTGAATTGTTTAGTGAAATAGTTGTTTGTTTAATTGACGAAGTAATTGTTAAGTTTAATTCGTATGAGCGTAATTAAATTTTTATATAAATTATAAGAGAAAAGAAAGGAGAATAAAAATAAAGTGATGAAAAGAAATTCAAGGAAAATGACTTAACACTTTTTCCTCAAGACAAAATTGTGCAGTAATGGTGCTAACGAGTTACGACACTTGTCTTTCAAGATACAACGGATACAGCATGGGGTAGAAACACTTAAAATCACAAGCAACAACGAACTCGAACAAAATTTTTTCCCTCTACAAGAAAAATAATTTTTAAATGATTTTTGGAGACTTTTTACAAGAGATTTTGATATAATGTTCAATGTAAATTATATGGAATGCATAATGGAAGTCCAAATTATCCTGTATATAGAAGATGAGAGGTTGTGAGTGAAAAAGTTACATCGCAAAATTCAACGACATTTACAAAGGGAACCATCACTTGTTATCGCTAACCTTTCGCTGGCGACTCGCTTAAGCGCTAGTGACACTCGTTCATTAGAAACTTTTTTGCCCTCGTGTTGCTTGAGCAACAGTTTCACCGCTTGAGCGCCGACGAACAATAGAGTTATGCAATTTTAGGCCAGTTTTTTCCTCCCACTTTCCAACTTTGGATCACAATTTCTTATTCATTTAGAATTGATTTTGAGATTTCAAATAAACAATGGAGGTCTACTCAACGAGTAGAACAAGTTGGTCTATTTATATTTATAATTTGATTATCAGATCAAGTTCAAATATTTGACCAAAGTTGACACAAAGTCACTTTTCAAGTTTTATACTTAACCAAATTTTCTAGTCTTTAAACCAAATTTCAACAATCCTCTACATGAATGAAAATTCAAATATGTTCGCGCTATGCAAAAATATAATGCATTATAGAGAGAGTGGAAAAACACTGCATCATGTAAGGTAGCTTTCGGTTTTGAACATTAGTGAAATACTATCAGATTTATTTGGCTAATTGGTGAACGTAGTGTCTTGAACCATTCAGTCGTTGGTGTTAACCAAAACAATAATACTCACACACATGTCTTTCCTAAATCGTTTATGATTTTCATGATTTGATTCATTTTGGCCTTGAATTACTCTCTGGTTTTATAATTGTTTTAGAAAATTCAGCTCTGAGCAATTTTTGTTGAAGTGGCCACACTTTACACTTACATAGGTAACCTCCTATTAAGACTATTCTGCCTTATTCTACTTAATCAAGATATATGAAACATTAAAAGCATATCTTAACATTTAACATTCTGCATAAAGTACTTTAATTGTCTTAGGAATGAGTTAGGATTATTTTTTTTAATTTTTTTTCCAAGTGATTCATTGAATCTTGATAACTTAGCTGTTCTTTTGAACCAAGATCTTGAGATCTACAATCCACAAGGTAGGGTTGTCATTACAAAGATTCTTATGTAGTAGGTTTTAGTCTCATTCCTTTCAATAGACAACGTACTTGATTTCTCGGTAAACCTTTCGTAAGTGGATCCACGATATTCTCCATAGACTTCACATAATCTATGGAGATGATACCATTAAAGATCAGTTGCTTAATGATATTATGTCTACGACGTGTGTGTTTAGACTTACTATTATATATACTGCTTTGAGACTTTCCAATAGTCAATTGACTATCACAGTGTATATCTATTGCAGGTACCGACTTAGGTCAACATGGAATATCTTTCAAGGAGTTACGAAGTGATTCTGCTTCTTCTCCAACTTTATCCAAAGCAATAAACTCCGATTTCAACGTTGATTAAGCTGTACACGTTTGTTTTGTCGACTTCCATGATACAACTATTCCACCAGTAGTGAATATATAACCACTAGTAGATTTAGAAATCTTCATGTTAGATATCCAATTTGCATCACAATATTATTCCAATACAATAAGATATTTTGTGAATTGTAATCTATAAGTTAAGGTATATTTCAAGTACCTAAGAACCATTGTTAAAGCCTTCCAATGATCCTGGTTTGGATCACTTGTAATCTACTAAATTTATACATTAGATTGCCTATAACCTGTGAATACTTTAGTTGTGACACACATTCACCCGTATTTTTTTTTTACTAAATGTAAACTTGTGTCAATATGGTTTTCATGAGACTTTCCTCAAGTGCATTATACATTTTAAGTATACTCTCAACCTAGTAAGATTGAAAAGTATAATTTCCTCCGATGTTCTGGAGATTTTAATCCATAATATCACATCAGCCACACCCAAGTCTTATGATGTCAAAATGTTTCTTTAACATTATCTTGGTGTTTAATATTATTTCGTGACTATTATCCATTATCAACACGTCATCTACATATAGACGTGTAATCACATAGGCTTTCGGTGTGTCTTATGTATACATACTTGTTAAATCCATTAGACAACATTGTTTTATCCAACTTTTGGTGTCCATGCAAGGTCTTAAGTAGTTTACAAACATTTTGTTTGTGATTAGGAGAGACGAACCTTCGGGTTGTTCAATGTATATCTCCTATTCTAACTCATCATTTAGGAACGTCGTTTTTACATCTATTTGATGAATATCAAGATTATGTAATGTAATCGTAATTAACAATCTTATCAAAGTGATTCTAGTCATAGGTGAGTAGGTATCAAAAAAGTTAAGTCCTTCCTTTTATCTATATTCTTTGGCAACCAATGTAGACTTATATATGTCAATAGACCCATCCGGTTTAAATTTCTTTTTAAAGATCAATTTACATCTTAAAGGCTTATTTTCGGTAGGTAGATCAACAATTTCCCAAGTATGGTTTTGTATTACAAAATCTATCTCACTATTGATAGCTTCTTTTCAATACGGTGCTTTCAGTATAAATATTGTTTTATCGAAAGTTTTTGGATCATTTTATACCATATAGGTTAAAGAAGTTAGGCCAAACGAAGTAGATATTCTATCCCTTTTACTACGCTTTGGTTCTTTCTCATTTGAAGTATCATAAATTCTTTTATTTGAACTTGCATTTTCCTTGCCTTTACGTGGGAAAACATTATCGAAGAATGAAGCATTTCTTGATTCAATTATGGTTCTTTCATGTACATTTTGAATTTCAGATTTATGTACAAGGAAACAATATGCACTACTATTATTGGCGTATCCAATAAATTTGCAATCAATTGTCTTAGAACTGACTTTCACTTATTTAGGCTTAGGTACTTCAACTTTAGACAAACATCCCCACACTTTCAAGTTTTGGTAAGAAGGAGAATGACCTTTCCATAGTTCATATAGGTTTCTTCCATTATCTTATGAGGTATCTTGTTAAGAATTCTATTTGTCGAAAGAATAGCTTCTCCCACAAGTTCTGGGGTAGGCCCAAACTTATCAACATTGCGTTCATCATCTCTTTTAAAAGTTCGATATTTGCTTTCAACAACACCATTCGATTGGCGCGAGTAAGGTGCTGTTGTTTGATGAATGATTCCATGCTGGAACATTTGTTAAACAGTGTCCCGTATTCACTACGAATAGTTTTTATTCATTTTCCAAGTTGATTCTCAACTTCCGTCCTATAATATTTGAATACATCCAAGGTTTCATCTTTACTTTATAGTAGAAAGACAACAATATTTTATACAATTATCAATGAAAGTTACAAAGTATTTCTCACCATAATTAGTTTGAACGAATTTGAAATAACGTATATTGTTATGTATTAACTCTAAAGGTGTCGGGTTCCTTTGGGTTCAGTGAAAAGGTGTTTTGGCCAACTTTACTTAAACACATACTTCACGTTTATGATTATGATCAATCTTAAGCGTTGGAATTAAACGTTGATTCATAAGTTTGCGCATAGATTTTTAAACAACGTGTCCTTATCGACTATGCCATAAACAAGACAACTTAAGCATGTAAACGGAATTATAATATTTATTCATAATGCCTTTTGGTACAATTATAAGGACGTTCATTTTAATATTTCTTTACCAAGATAATCTTTACCGACATACATATCATTTTACGTAAGTACGAATTTGTTCGATACAAATACATGCTTAAAGCCGTTCTTGCTAAGTTGCTTAGCATCAGGGTGATTTACTCCACTGACAAAGACATAGAGGGTGGCCGGCATCAGTGATCGAATTTGAAAAAGAGTTAGTTCAATCCTCTTATCTCGATTTCTCGAATCAAGCCCTAAAACTAGGTTTTTGCGAATGTCGGCACATGGAGTACGTTATTGAAGACTAGTTCTTTCCCAAAAGTCATTTTCAATGTGATCTTTCCAAATCCTTCAACCTTTGAACTTGTAGAGTCCCCCATGAACATTTGCTCTCCTTTTAATTCATGATAGTTTGAGAATACGGTCTTATTTGCACAAATATGGCGGGTAGCACCAGTATCAACCCACCAATCTCTTGAGTTACCAACCATGTTGCATTTAGAAACAACCGTAGATAGACTTATCTCATGAACTCATTTAGAAAGGGTGTCTCTTTCAACTACATTTACTTATGCAATTTTCTTCGACTTTCGATATTTGTTTGAACGATGTCCGATTTTTCCAAAATTGTAACAATTACTTCTAAACTTCTTGACATTCTTAGAGTTGTCTCTTCTTAGTGCATTAACGGAGATCTTACAGTTCTTATTGACGACCTTCAATCTAATTTCAACAAAATTTGTTCCAAGTTGAACCATAACATTTCTTTCGATGTTTCTATTATCTTCCTCAATCCTTAAACGAACTATAAATTCCTCAAAATTCATCTTCTTGTGTTTGTGCCTGAGATATTTTTTGAAATCTCTCCATATAAGAGGGAGTTTCTCAATGATGGCTACAATTTAAAAGGATTCACTCAATTCCATCTTCTCTGCATGTATGTCACAAAGTAAAACTTGGAGTTCTTGTACTTGACTTATAACGGTTTTGGAGTCTACCATTTTATAGTCCAGAAACTTACTGACAATGAACTTATTTGTTCCGACATCCTCGTTCTT
Organism: Fraxinus xanthoxyloides; assembly: GCA_903798325.1. Classification (NCBI taxonomy): domain Eukaryota; kingdom Viridiplantae; phylum Streptophyta; class Magnoliopsida; order Lamiales; family Oleaceae; genus Fraxinus; species Fraxinus xanthoxyloides. The sequence continues at coordinate 14,937 of CAIGRL010140603.1, forward strand.
GTACTTCTTCTCCAGTGAATCCCGTAGATCCTTGGCCGAGTCCATCGAACTATACACTCCATAAAGTGCATTGTCCAATCCATTTAGGATGTTTTTTGCATAGGAAATTCGAGTACTTTCATGCATCTAATGCAATAATCGATTCACGATTATTTTTCCTTTCTTGCATTGTAGGAGTGGTCCCTTTTAAGAAGTTTGCCAAATTCAAAGTATTAAGATAGAACATCTTTTGTTGTCATCTTTTAAAATCCACACTTCAAACTTTTCCAATTTTTCCCCATGTGGAATATGAGACTTTGGCATAGGTATAACCAAAGGCGAAACCGCATGATTTATACCATTAGTTGTTCGACTCTAAGTAGTCTAAACAATATTCATTTATGTTACAAACAGAAATTCAACGCACAAAATGAAAGAAAAGAATAGCAGAAGAATGCTTTCCAAAGATGAAGATAAGTGATTAGTTTTCAACAAACAACCACAAATAATTTTTGTCTTAAGATTGTAAGTGAATTGCTTAGCGAAATGGTTGTTTGTTTACTTGACAAATTAATTGTTAAGTTTAATTCGTAGGAGCTTAATTAAACTCTATGTAAATTATAAGAGGAAAGAAAGAAGGAGAATGAAAAGAAATCCGAGGTAAGTGATTAACACTTTCTCGTTAAGAAAAAATTGCCCCATAACGATGCTAACGGATTATGACTCTCTCATCTTAAGATACAATGGATACAATTTGTGGTAGAAGCACTTCAAATTACAAACAACAGTGAATTCGAACGGAATTTTTTCCCTTTACAAGAAAAATATTTTTTTGAAGAGTTTTTGCAAGAGATTTTGATGTAATGCTCAATGCAAATGATATGATATGCATATTGTACATCTAAAAGGTCCTATATATAGAAGATAAGAGGTTGTCAGTGAAGAGTCACGCCCAAAAACTCAGCAACTTTCACGAAGGGAAGAATTCCTTGCTGTCGCTAGCCTCTCACTCAAGCGCCAGTTGACACTTGTTCAACAAAAACTTTTCGCCTGTCTGTCGTTCGAGTGCTAGGCGAGTGGTAGATTTAGGCAAATTTTGTGCCAGTTTTTGCTTGTTTTCTTTTCGATTTTGGATTACAATTTCTCATTCCTCCAAATTGGTTTTGAGATCCCAAATATACTGCAACGATGTACTCGACGAATAGAACAAATTAGTCTATTTATATAATTAGTGTATTTATATTTATAATTTAACTATCGAATCAAATTTGATTATTTAGTCGAAGTTGACGCAAAGTCACTTTTCAAGTTTTATACTTAACCAAAATTTCCAATTTGTAAACTAAATTCCAACAAACAATATATCTCAATAAAACTTTACGAGAAAAAAGTTATGAGGAATAATCTCAATGAAGGAAAAAGAGTGCACTGTTCTTTTGAAAATGCCAGCAAAGGTGTCCCATTAAAAACTTTTACAGCAAACTAGTTGGACAGCAGTTAGATCAAGGGAAAAAGAGTATAGCACTTAGTTTACTCCTCCAATTTGTTCAGATAAACTTTATGTGGATCAGGTAGTACTTAGTTCTAATTTTCAATGAAGTCCCATATTAGTTGCTTCATGCTTGGAGATAACAAATTATGTGTGTTTATTTCATCTACACGTTAGAGAAAATTATATTTTGCTAATAAATTTTATCAAAGTTCTATATTAAATCTTGTTCTATTAGCAAAACATAATAATATAATTGTTGCAATAAGACGTGACACTTCAGAGCCATAAAGTTATTCGTCATCCGTCCAAGGTCAAAGAGGGTCCTTCTTCATATTAAATGAATGAACCACCGTGAATATATTATGCCCATGTTTGATCACCATTTTTTTCAAAATACATTTCTTTCTTTTCTTTTCAACCAAATATTTTTCAATAAAATACTATTATACAAATTCAAAATTGTTCCTTATTTTTCAACCACACATTCTCCAACAATCTACTATTTCAAAATGTATTTTTAAGAAATGTATTTTCTAAATTGCTTCAATCCATTATAAGTCGCACAAATAGGTTGCAACCACATCCATTAGATGCTTCTCAAGTTTTTTCTTGCATTTCTAGGTTAATTGGAAAGTATAGTTGCATTCATCAAATGATAATATATACACTTCGTAGTCAATGTCCAGCCCAGCACTTAAAAATGCAGAGAGAATTATTGTTGTAAATTCTTTCACTTGTGGTCTATAAGGTTCTTCGGTGTTTGTCAGTTAATGTAGAGATTGAACTTCATTAAATCATTGTCTGATTTCTTCTTATTTCTTGTGAACTTCAATACTTATTGTTCTTATCAGATTTTGTTATTTTTTTCTTATATTACAACTGTTTCTTGAGCCCTAACTCAACAATCCAGTAACAGACCAGGCACTTGAGATGCTTGCAAGAATGGGTTCATAGTGCAAATGACTTTAGATCTGGGAATAGCTCCAAGGAGAAAATGGGCTATCAGACACTCCAAGAGCAAAGCAGAAGCAGATCATGAAAAAGGCCTGTAATGCTAATTTCTTGAATCTTGAACACGGCGTCGAGAAGGTGGCACAAGAACTGAAAATATATCTATTAATAGTTGAATTCAATTAATAGTTCAGTCAATTCAATGGACTTCCTTACAGCATTCATGTTTATCGTATTATAACCTGCAGTTTCCCTAGGCATACAACAATATATATGCTCAGCATCCTCAGGCATTCCATAAATAAACACACAGGGCACTGAGGACTGTTTCCCCTCAAAACTGCTGTGCATTGCACCACACGCTGCGTTGTGATCTACACTTCAGGGATAAAATTTCCCAAATTCTTATTCGGGAAGCAAATACACAACTGCTTCAACGAACACGCTATTATGGTGCTGTAAAAAGAGGGAATGAATTCCTAATTAGATTGCCAGCTGATGATGCTACTCGACCCAACCTCGTTTTCAAGGAGCGTCTCATGCTATCCATGTAAGAAACCAAGTCCATTATTTCTGTGGAATGAAATATGCAAGTTATTATATATTCCAGTTAATACTTAGCCAGTTAGGAAGCAAAATGATGTAAATTTCCTCACCAAGCAGCAGCCTCAATTGTATGTATTTGATGCCCATCTCAAATCTGGAGAGTGCAACAATTACAACAGAATCTGAAAGTCGAGGCATCAGAGCAATTAGTAAGCATAGGGAGATTAGTACACTGTTAAGCACACTTCCAAAATTGTCCAACATGCAGGTCGATAATGCAGAGAGGTTCAAGCAAAGACTACAAGATAATCCCAAGCATCATAGGGACATCGTTCTACAAGTTTTTAAGGCAGAATTTTCAATTCCCCTATATCATCAAGATTTGGACACTTTGATATTTGAATCAAAGAATCCATTAAAATCTCCTAGTCAAAATCAGTACAAAATGCCCTCCCAAATCCATGTATGACCATTTTTTGGGTGACAAATCCCGTTCTACTATACCATTCTAACAACTAAGAAGCACGGATTTGGATACTTAATTCGAATAATACAATCTGGGCTCGCCGAAGCATTATAATAAAAAATAAAATAAAATAAAATACTAATGTATTTTATCTTAATCATGAATTGTCCCAATTTCATTTTCTTAAACATCACCAACAACTTCTTTATTATCATTAAAAATAACATTATCCAACTCTGATTCATCCAATAACAAGTTAGCAATCTCAAGCAGCCCAACACTTTCAAGAGTATTAAATGAGTCTCTGACAATATCCCATATTTTGGATTCTCCTTTTAAATAAAGATTTAGTTTTCATAATAAAAGACGCAAATTTCTATGAATGAAAACTAATTCATTAAATATATATTGGAGTTTGATTATATTAATGTATAATTTATTAACGCAGTTTAACAAGTTATAAACTATTATCTATTTCCAATAATAAAATTATATTTGTCAACTATTATCGCGGTTTTACATATATTAAAAATTTAGCACTATTGGGTATTTTCAATAAATGTTCTCCATCTTCAATAAGTTATAAGTTATTGATGATAATAATAATAATAATAGTAGTAGTAGTAGTTACCTATTATGTAAAAACACTTTGTACATAATAATGAATTTTAAAAGAGTTTAAAACCAATAAAATTCTTCTTCACATGTCCTAACGTAGCCGATACGTATAAAAAATAATTTAAAATTATAAAATATTTGATACGTACCGGACCTTTAAAAAAATAAAAAATAAGTAAAAAAAACGTTCGGCACGTATCGATACTGGTATGTAACGAGTTTTCAAGTATCTGTACTTCTTAGGTACCATTGACCATATCAGATTGACTTTTGTAAATTTAGGATAAAGAGCAGTTTTTCCTATATACATCTATTAACTCACTACAGAAGCAAATTAGTTGTGTGCTCTTAATTTTAAGTTAGTTTTTTAGTTTATGATTAATTAACAACTCCACCTATAGTTGATAGCAAGATTAATTAGAGGATTGCGATAAGTTGAAATACCCCTAATAATGATGTACCGAAATCCAAGTGTAATGAAGTTGGGGTAAACAGAGAACCCACACCATAGCCTTGCATAGAAGAGGTGAAATGAATAGTCATTGATTTAGGTTTATAATATGAGCTTGTAGAAGATAAACAACTCAAGAATACCAGACTTTCTTAGGAAAAAAATTATTAGAACTTATGCTCCACATGCATGTTTGTCTAGACTTAAAGGTTAACATATAAGTAAATAAGTCAGTTTTTAAAATAAATAACTTTTTACCGATCACAGTGGAAATAAACTACTTATTTTGAAAGCAAGGAGTTACTTTCAAATAAGTAATGGTTTACTTCAAGCAAGAAAAAAGTAAGTCATTCAAACAAGTTTGGAGAAAAAGTTGCTTAAAACTGTGTAACTTTTTATAAAGCTTAGCCAAACAATGATTTTGGAAAGACATGGATGGGTTGATATCTCTAGCAAAAATATGATCATTTTTGGAGATAAAATGCTTCTGGAAAAGTCATTCAAAATACAGAAGAGTAACTGAAAATTTTGTCTACGATTTCATGATTAGGATATAAGGTTGACAATTACCAAAATGAAACATGGTGGAATAAGAAGGTTCAGGTGACAGTTAAGACTGAGAGACTGTTATAACAGCTTACCAAAATATAAAAATGATGTGGCTTTTGAAACATATATGGTAAAAAGAAAAAAAATAGAAAAAGTAACTTGAAGCAGACTAGATTGATTCCTAAAACTTTTGAGAAGTTAAAAACAGAGTCCAGGTCAGATTGGCACATCAAAGTAGTTAGTCTACAGCTCTTTCCTTCACTAATAGAACAATTAAATACATTGAGATAAGAAAGTTGCATGGATAAATAGAGCTTGAAACTTCGAAATTTTTGCATGCACAAGCTCAACTCTGATTAATTGGTTTCAACAATATGACAAGGAAAAAAAGAAGAAAGAAGAGATTAAGGAAGTAAAAGTTTACATTCTTACACCAGCTCATTTATCAATTAACTTAATATAAAACCTCAGAGAGAGCTGTAAATTAAAAACTTAAATCAAAACACACAATCTTTAAATAAAGTAAACTATAGATTATTATGAGAGTACAAATTCATATTCTCCTACCTGCATATTTTATGGATATATTATGAACAGAATTAATTTCAAATCGTGTTGTGGTACCAATGTTTTACCTGATTCAGAACTTGCCTGTGAATAGAGGCCACGTAATGCACATTTAGCATAAGCCATTAGCCGTACTCGTAGAGGAGCTTCCAACTTGCTGATCAAAGACCTTAGCAGTCCGCTGAATAGAAGAGAAGAAAACAAGGAATAATAAAACAAAGTCGCATTTCTTTCGCAAAAGTTGAGAAAAGCTAATCATTCTTACTCAGTTCGTAATACTGTAAGAAAGTCAGGTGGCAATGACTCCATAAACGAAGATATGTCCTCCATTTTTAGAGACTTCAATTCCTGCTTGAGATATTTTCTCTCTTCAGGTGACATTCCTCTCCCAAGCGCAGATTTACTGATAAGTCATTTGAATAAAACTAGATGTCAGTTCCAGATACACTAAATATCAGCAAATTTGGCATTGTAAAAGGAAAAAATATTCTATGGTGCTACAGTGTCAACTTATAAAAATTAATTGACAAAATTGTCAGTAGTTCAGTAATAAATCAAATGAAGCTTCCAATAGTTCTTGCAACATATTCCAAGTCCCATTTTCATTCTTATTGGACCCCGCCATTTACGAATTATTTAAGTTCCTTCTTTAAGCAACTAAGAATATTCTATTCTAAAATAAACCTGCCACTCCTTTCAATTTCCATATTATCCTTCTTATTCTATTACAAGCACATGTAACCATTTCAATGGTTACACAAAGACACGGGCCAGTCAATACAGTCAGAGAGGAAAATCTGCAGGTAGTTCCCCAGGAAAATATCTACATGTTTTTCAGCAAAAATTCACGGTTTATTTTTTCTTACTTAGGGTCATTCTATTTCCATGGTATCTAAGGCTCCCAATGCACTTTGGAGTCATCAACTCTGGAACTAATATTATTATTCTAGTATGATAATTGAAGAATACAAAGGTTTTGGCTCAGGTCATAACAAACTTTAATAGGTTCTCTAGACAACACTCCAGGTGTCAAAATCCTTTTCAGCAACTGGAGTAGCAAAAGTAACATTTCAAACAAAGAGTCATCAATTAGCCCTGTCAACAATATAAATATACAGCTCCATAATTTCAAACAGAAGAATCATTAGCCAAGATTGACTAGGAGCTTGAAGACCAGGTAGAAAACCTAGAAAATGATTGCAACCTTCTCAACGCTAAGATAAAAAATTCTGGTGAAAACAAGAGTGGTTGAGCTAGCAGTCTGAGCTCACTGAGGTATTGGTTCCTCAGTTTCATGCTTCTCCCCTCTTCTTCCTTTCTGGCTCTTATTACCAATGTGATAAAATTTCTGTTGTATATTCATTATATCTTCATATTTTATGCTTCAGATCTAGAGAGACAGATTCCAATAGTAGTATCTCAAAATAGCATTCAACGGGAAGTGGCATGATTACAGGTTAATAGGAATATGTCCATTCCATAGCATTATAAACAGCGAAACCCAATTATGAGCTTGGCATGGAGTACAAAATACCACAGGAGGAAGAAAATAAAGGGGAATGTCATGGAAACTTATATTTTGGTTTGTAATGGACTTAAACCTATGTGAATAAAGAAATACACAAGTCGATAATCATGCCACTGACAATCACCTGTTAACTGTTCTTCCTGTGAATATGACAGGGAAGTATCTAGAGTACTTCCCAACACCAAAGTTTTCACCCAGTTGCTGTATTTTTTTTGAATCCATTAGAACCATGGCCTTCCAGAGTTGGCAATAGGACTGTCTGAAACCTTCATCCAGTTGTCTATAGATCCCATGATCTAGAAGAACTACATTTATTTACATATTGCAATAAGAAAAAACAGTAGATGTTTTCTTCTCCATTAAAAAGGAACATGACACTAAAGTATCAACCTATCATACCTAAAGAAAAGCCACCCGGTCCCTCTGGAGAAACTAATATATTACCAGGATGTGGATCCCCGTGCACGAAACCATAGACAAATATCATCTCAGCAAAGACTTCCACTAGGGCTTTTGCCACCTAAGCAGAGTGGAAGAAAAGAATAATGAGAAATGATCCTGTAGTGGAACAATTTCTTGATTTAAGAGTTTAAACTATCTACTCCGTTTTAGAGAATCAAAATTGTGCCATTGTAGCTAGAATTACAAAAGTATAGTATCGTATCACTTACAATAATTACACTGTTTCCAAGTAGATAAACAAACCTTAAGTGGACTAATTCCCATTCGCCTTAGATAATCCAAGTCATCAACCTGAAAGCTAAGGAATTTCCATTTAATAGCACAAAAGCCTAAAGTCAAGCAAATCATCACCATTAGAGTGTATGTCAAAGTATCAATATTTATGAGTAAAAAATTACTAGCATGTACCGTAAAAGAAAAGAAAAGAAAAGAAAAGGTTACATCTGACAACGTTCAATGTTTCAAGTGACTCTCAAGGAAATCATAACTAAACAAACACTGATAGATGATTCACCAAACTTAAAATCCAGTTGAAAGAAATTTATCCCAGATTTCCATTCTTTTGCGGCAAAAGCTATATCAGAAAGTTTATAACACAAAACTAAAGCAAAATTTGTTTCTTCATATAGAAAGAACTATCAAGTGGACTATATGGTCATGACCACACGTTCCCAGATATCATAATGTAAATCTATGCTTGCACATGCTAATTGCAGAATCCTGAAATAGTTGTTTCAATGGCCATGATGATGTGAGTCGCAAAAAGTAATCACACTTGTAAAAAATGGGTAACGTATACCGTGATGATCAGATGCCAGTTACAGGCGACCAATTAAAGAACTATCATGTTTCACATGGAAGTGTAGCAATTGGAAGGACAAGCCTTCTTTGTATAGATGAATCAATGTTTAGAAATGTCTGTTAAGTGACGAGAAACACATTTCATAATTTGTTGATGATATGTGTATTTTTACATTTCTTCATAAATTTCTTTACTTTCTAATGTCATTTATTCATGGTTGTGAAACACATGATAGAGATTTTAATTCATGATATATTATATATAGAATGATGACTGAACCTTGCCAACAAAATGTTGCTTACTTGAGAGCATTAAACCAAAAACTACAGAAAGCTGGAGATTTCTGAAATATAGTGAAATAGTCAAGCCATTAGTGCAATATGAAGTCTTCTATAGTGTAATCAATAGGCTGACTTTGATTTCGCTAATGATATGTATAAATCAGCTAATGATGCCAAAGAAGAAAAACCTTCATACAGCTTTCGTCCCTGCTTGACAAGGTAAAATATTGCTAAGAGGAAGAGGCAGGTTTTGTATACTTCTACTATACATGCATAGGAACTTTGGATAGTGAGGTAAGGTAAAGAGCAATCCAGGGGTGGAGCTACATTTGGGCAAGAGGGGGCAGTGGCCTCAGAAAAGTTTTTTCTTAAAAAAATAAAATGAAAAAAAAGAACAGAAATTACCACACTAATAAAAGGACATTTATACTTATTTAGCATAAATGACGTCTCTCTCAATATTGATTCTACAAAATGCAAGCTCATTGCTCTATCTTTCTTAAAGTGGCCAGTAATTAAATTTTTCATAATAGATAATGTACTGATTAATTTTTTTTTCATTTTTTTTTTCCTTTTGATATTTGATGAAGACTTTGAGTAGTTTTTTTATTTCTTATTAGATGATTAATGGTGATTTATGTCTTTGTGGAGCATTTTTGTGTCCAAATGTTCATTCACTCCTTTTGACAAGAATAAATTAATTTGACTTGGTGAATATGATCCTGAAGATTTTTAGGACTTGATGATCAACTTGAAACATATATTATCTATATTCGCACTAATGAAGATTTTTTTTTTTGATAAGTAGCACTAATGAAGATTTTTAGAGGATTGCAAATCTTTAGTGATCTTGCATAGAAGTTGATTGTGAAGAAAAAAAAATTAAGTGTATGGCTTGTAACATTGACATTAATTCTTCCAGTTGCTACATAGAGTATTTTCTACATGGAATATTGTCAAGACTCGACTACACAATCGAATTGGAGATGTGGTTGAATGACAGTTTGATTGTCTATATTGAGAATGATATATTTGATGAAATTGTGCAATTATAAGATGTTTTGTAAATGCGTAGGCAATAATTGTAGTAATGTATACGTATATTTTCATTATTGATATACTGTTTCAAAATTTTTTGGCCACTTAAAGAAAAATCCGTGGCTCCATCACTGGAACAATCATAGTTTGACGATATTAGATATAGCACATACCTTCTGTCCTTCACAAAATTGCATAGTCAAAACCTGGCTGCTTGTGAAATCCTGGAGATGTGATCATGGTAGTGAGCTTAAGATAAGAAGTATGTTTGAGGAAACCAATGTTCTGTTATAAACTGATACAAAACAATGAATCATAAACCTGACAATCATATCATACCCAGAAAACACGTGGGATCCTGAGCACACTGTGGTTCTTGAAATTTTTTGCAGTTCTTTCTGAGTTATTAGCTTCTTGAATGAAATCTGTACAGCAGTAAAAATATCAAAACGATCTAGCAAATTAAGAAATTAATAGAAAGCAAATACAATGAATTTCCTTCTTTTTTTTTTCTGAATTTAAGAATGATATGCTGATCAAAATCTGCAGTGCAAAATATGACTTCAGTACAAACTCAATAATCAAAAACAAAACAACCAAAAAAATACTTATAGATGAAAGCACTAATTACTGGAAACATGCATGCAATATCAAAGACACTAAATCTTGGTGGTCAACATGTTCTGACTTCTGAGGACGGAAAATAACTAAAGCAAATAGAGAGGACAATATCTAATGAAAGGTTCCAAAGTCAACAATGGTTCCTGACAACCAGAAGCAAATATATGAATTTTCTTTTTTGATAGTGCAAATATATGAATTTTCAAAAGAAAGATAATAAAAATTTGTTATACAGCATCTCACTATTCAATTTCCTTGCCACAGAGTTCTACAGACACTGCCGAATAGTCTTTTTTTTTCAACTTTTTTTCTTTTAAATTTTAAAATAAAAGCACAGAACAAAAAAGGAAACAAAAAAAAATGGAAGAATTAAGAAAGATATTAAACAGCATGCATTATTGTGAAAAACACCAAATGAAACCCAAGTTTATGGAACAGACTTCGCCTACATTTGGCTAATGTTATAAACTATTTATAAACACTCAAGCCACTTTTTATCCATATATTTCAAGGGATCAAAAAGTACTACACACTTATTTATCACTAGTTTCTATCTATTTATAATTTCAACTGTTTATAAACACTTCTTAAACATGCTTTTAGTCTCTCTAAGAAAGGTATGTGACACTTCATTCTGATAGTCCTATCCTGTAAGTTTCCTGGCCATAGTAAAAGGTCAAACTTAACAAGTAACCTTACACAACATCTCTCTAGGACTTCAAGTTAGAAAACTAGATTTGCGCATATCACCAGAAAAACCAAAAAAGATTGCATATTTCCTATAAGATTGCAAAGGATTTCTCACACAACAATATATTATTCCAGTAAACAACATAGTAATGAAACAATTTCCAGAAATCTAAATCTAGCATCCAGTGTCACAATATAACTCACCAAGTTCAGAAGCAATAGATTTTGCAAATTCTGACACCATCCAATCGAACCTATATTCAGGAAAAAACTGGGAAAAGAAGCAACACAAAACCTTTCAAGCTTGAAGCCATTTCAGGGAAGGAACCAAACAACTTGGAATATTACATTATGGTACAGTAGATTAATGTTACTATAACTTTGGACATCTCCATGCATTATGCATTATTAGAAGAGAACCAATCAACCTAAAGAGGGTGCTTGACATGCCCCTTCATCTAATTCTATTGGAGTTAAGCAACAGTATGAACATGTGACTTCTGAATGCCCAACATAGCTCAAATATTTTCAGTAAAAGAAACTAGATTGTACCAAAACATGAATGTTGGTTATTATTAATGGAGGAGTTGGCCAACAATGACAGTGGCTATGGTTGTAGGAGCCAGGACAGAAATTAGTGATCAATAAGTAAAAGGCTTTCCGTATTTTATTTAGGTGAAAAGTTTTACTTTTTGCAGATGACTTTTTTTGGACCCTGATGGATAAAACACGATAACTATTGAAAGATTTAGTGTTCTATGGCTTGGAACTTGAGGCTTTTATGAGTGAGACAAAATGGACTTGGGAACTGATGATGATTGTGCCACTGGTGGGAGTACACTCATCCGCAATCAGCGCAGGTTATCGAAGCTCGTATGCATGTGAAAAGGAATGAAAGATGTAGGCATGTGACTGTGGTCACTAGTGATGGTGTGTCTAAATTAATCGGATGGTGTTGCATTTGCTTGAGCACTGAGAAGTTTCCTCTTTACTCCCACCAGATGCAAGACAGGTTTCCTCTGAACTTGCACAATTTTGAATAAAATTAGGCAGAACACAAGTATTGGTCCATTTTTAACTCGTCAATGATTGAAGTACACCTGGTGAAGGGAGGCGACAAGAATCTTGTCATGAATTTTTCTAACAAAAATATTACTGCTCTACCCTTGTACAGCGCAAATGAAAGAACTGAACAAGTGCCATATCAAACAAAGATTTTCCAAAGTTGATTCATGTTTGCACAATATTTTTGGCACATACATTTTTTTATCAATCATTTGAATGTAGGTCACAAGACACTAATGAACCAAAAGAAAAAAATAGAATTTAATTGAAATTCACATGTTTGAAACTTTGAGCTACCCATTATCCACCAGCTTACCATTGAGAACGTGTGTTAAATAATCTTAAATGGGGTGCACATATCAGGAATATGTGTTGATTTCTAACTGTGAAATTCTTTGTCCTGATTAGCTAATTGCCAGCTACATCTAATTTGAAGCTTTTGATAATTATCATCTATCACTTTTATTTACAAATTCCATGTCAATGCGTGGTAGGTTTCATAACAAGCAATGTAGCCTATAAGCTTAAGGCAGAGAGGGAATATAGAGGAATGAACACAGTGAATCAGATAGCAATATATCATTGATTATTTGCTTTATTGGCAATTTTTGCAGAAGAATTATTTCCCGACCTTTGTACACGCTTCAAAAACAAAATGTATTTTAGTACTCGTGTTCAAATTAAGTTTGGCAATCAATTACATGACAATTTTGAAAAAAAACAGGACAAATTTGAGAGGCATGGTTCACGTGCTAGCTGTTCATGATAAAATACATATTACAAAACAAAAGAACAAGTTAGAGATGGGCAATTGACATTTTAAGTAAATGAAACCTTTAATTCTTACCCATTCAACTGATATGGAGAGGAAATCCATGGTTGCGATGTCAAATTTCATCTGATAGTCTAATCCTGGATATTGCACCTGTTGTTCAGATAATGCAAAGAAAGCTTGAGCATGCATCATTCCATTATGATTTGTCCAAGACAATTAAAGAAATGGAAGGGAGTTCATGAGGGTTAGTGACATTAGTGCTGAGGCCACTGAATAGCTAAGTCACAAAAAAATTGGATCAAGATAACAACAGAAAAAATGGGTTATTACCTATTAAAGCACAAAACCTCCAAGTCTAAGCTCAATCTAGTGGATAACACCAATATGAGAAAATGGCTATAATTGATAGAAAGTTAATGACAAGAACAATTCAGATTTTAAAAGCCTACAATTGGCAATATGATACAATAGACGGAGATTGCTATTGTTAATTAGTAAAAGGATCATATAAAAGGTTCACTTATAAAAGCACTTATTCCAATTAAATTATAAGTTTATTAGTTTTAAAGCTCAATCAAATGGAAATATGTTTCCACATAAAGAAGCTGGTCGTACTGGTTGGTGTCCCACATGCCAGAAGTCTGGATAATAGAACAGTCCTGGTCTGTGCTGCCAGGAATCCAGGTGCTCAAAATCATTTCTATTTAGAAAGACACATTTGTTCATTTCATTATAGTATGTTTTCCTCTTTAGGTGAGAACCTTGTCGACTAAAAGACTGAAGGCCAAGAATTATATTACGCTTCAGCACATGCTGATAAGTAACCATCCACCCACCACACGCCCCCAAAAGACATCAATGTTGATTTAGGAATATCCAACAACAAGAAAAGGTCAACAGTATAACCAATGCACATTTTTTTTTATTTTTTATTTTTTGAAATAAAGTAATTCACTAATTCATATCACCACGAACTGCGTATGCAGTCGAAATTGGGATACAATCAGTTCAATAACAATCATCAAAACTGAGCACAGCAAAGGCAGCGAGTCAATGAGAAACTTCATTCCCCTAACTAAATACAAGGCGACACTCCCTATTACCCACTTTGCCGCAAACTAACTATATCTGAAACAATTAACGCATTGAAGGTGACATTACAATTAATGCAACGAACATCCTCATATAGAATAATAGAATACGGTCTTTAAACAGGTGTAAATTCATTGTCAAACCTTGACTGCCACTTCCTGATCGTCTTTCAATAAAGCACGGTGTACTTGAGCAATGGAAGCAGCAGCAACTGGTTGCTCATCGAATGAGATGAATCTGATTATCATAGATACATAAGTCAACAAATCATTACGATTTACAAGTATAAATTGTTAAGCAGATAAACAATCATGCTTGCTTATAATGGAATCAAGGAAAAGCTAAAAAGGTCAAGGTTGGAAGCTTAAGCCATTTATGGAACACAATAGTTGCAAAAAAGCTCTAATCTTTAATTTGATACAATGTAAATGTCAAAATCAAATTTTGTGAATTCTGTCATAACATCTGCATTCAAATAGCTAAGTTTGGGAACTTTTCCTTTAGACATCACATGCAAGTTAATTCAAGCAAATAGCTTTATCAAAATGCTACAGAACTGATCTCATATACATCCAAAAAATTGTCATGCCCTAATTGACAATGGCCTGTAATCTTTCATAGCATTTTAAGTTGTTGATTTCGATTAACCAACGGAGTTAGGATGAATCCAAACTTCCACAGCGCATACGAGGAAAGAGTTTTCTTTGTGGGGGAAAATACCTTAAACATTGGGATGCAGCTGACACCAATTACAACATTCTGATGTCCCAAACCTCTGGGTAAACTTAGGTTGCATTAATCGAAGATACACGACAAAAGGAATTGTTCCATTTCCAAACTTCACCTTCAACAAGCATAGATTTATTTCCACATACTCTTTTTCTTCTTTTCTTCTATCAATT
>CAIGRL010140617.1:0-12913 GCA_903798325.1 Fraxinus xanthoxyloides
ACCTAAAGACTCAATTTCCAAACTTCAACTCAAATATTGTCATACATGTTTCTTGAAACACATGAAAACAACACCACCACATGAAAAGCAAGAGAAAACTTATAATAAGGCATATATTTAAGTTAGATAAATAACCCAAACAAAACATGTATAACATCAACGCATGTACCACTATGAGCATCAAATGACTTAGAATCTAAACATGATAAGATGAGATAAGCTCAACTAGTAACACAAAATAATGATATTGATACTATACAAACACGTAACATAATATTAATAAGCAAAATATCCAATCATGATAGTCAGATTATCAATCAATCAAGGAATTACTATGACTTCCCCTAACTCAAATATCCAATTCAAATTTTCCAATTCCTCCTTCTAACTCATATACTTGCCAACTCTGAAATAAAGACAAACTCTCCACCCAAATATACAGAATTAATCAATAAAAAACAAGTCACTTAATTATTATTTCTAGATGATCAAGGTAATTAATTCAATTAATCATACATTCAAACAATCACATAAACGTATAGATCAAAAGCAATAAACTTATGAATAACATAGAGAGGAATGAGTAAAAAAAAAATATATATATAATTACACAAATTATGCAACACTTTTGATGGTAAAATAAAAGTTTTCTTTTGAGACAACTATTTTTTATGGACTTTTAAATATAATATTATGAATTGTTATTTGCTTACTTATACATGCATAATTTATAATAGGCAAACGTTTTTTACATAACTTATTTTAAGCCTATATGGACTAAATTGCATAAGCTACATATGTGTGAAAAGTGTCACTAAACTCATATAAGCGTGTCTCAAATCCTTAAATCGAGTAGAAAGGACATGTACATAATCATTGGTGGATGAACATATTCTTCTAAGTATGAAGTCAAATTCAGTGCTACTAGGACTTTTTTAAATTAAAAAAAAAAACTCATATTCAATTTTTTAATGTATAACCTTTCTTTGTTCCCCTATATGTAAGCAATTATATAGTTTTTCTCTCATTTTTTTGATATCTTATGTGTAGATTTATTTTAATTATGCATACTTAATGACACATATAACGAGCTTTAGGTTGATGACTTTAAAGTCAGATGATAATAGGACACCAAATTTTAAGATACTTGGCATACTTAATTTCTTGAGTTAAAAAGGATACGAAAATAAGTATAAGATGAATCATAATAACTCAATTATTTTGAAGTGCAATACTCTTTTTTCTTTTATGGGGAATATATAAGAGTTTATGTCATCTAGTTAAATGTTATCTCATATTCAAAATCAACCCGCAAAACAAATGGCCGTTATCCAAAGTCTCACACACGAGGTCAAACTCACTTACAAGAGCTTAATGTGTACATTGCAAATGATACATGTAGTAACCTATACCAAATACTCCAAACAAGTTCTAAACAAAGTAAATGGAAACATTATTCATCATTTATAAACTATACTAGTACTTGATTACAAAATAACACATTCAAAAATATCAAATGAAAGTACTATGACTTCAAAAATCCTTTTTTCGTTTTTTTTTTTTTGTTTTTATAGTAAAAAAAGAAGTAACGCAAAACAAATGAGATAAAAGTAAAGCTTAAAGTGCATGCATGAATATGTGGATACCGTAAACAATACAGATGCATGCACCAAATGACCTATTCAATGAGGAACATAAACACTCTTATGTGTCCCAACTCTCCATAATGGTGACAAGTGGCGATGAACCAAGAAGAAACTCTAGATTTCAAGTTTTGAATCTTAGGCTTGATTGAGTCAGGTACAAACTTATTTTTAGAAGATGAAGGGGTATGATAATTTGCTTTATTAAAGCCTAAACATTCTCTATCCCTAGCCTATTTTTGCAATTCAAATATATTGTCAAGCTTCTTAGAACAACAAGAGAAAGATTGAAGTTGGAAGTTTGATTTTTCAAGATCACTCATTAGAGTTTTAACCTTAATTTCTACGGACTCTTCTCAACCCTTAATTCATTTAATCCTTCTCCTCAAATTTGACTACAAGGCACTCTATTTCTAATTCAAGCTTATTCAATTTCTTAAAGAATGATTTATTAACCTTATATAACTTGAGACTCTCCTCAAATAGCTTGTCATAAGTCTCATGAATATCCTTTCCATTCTTAGATCTTTCATAAAAAAGTAATTGACTTATTTAGACAAAATTGGGCCATGGAACACAATTAAGCTTTGATACTACTTATAAAATTACTAATGCTGTGATACCACTAGTTGGGGGAATTTTTAGACTCAAATGCGGAATAAAACCAATACCACCAATTTATTGTCTCTAGAGTATTAATGTTATTAATCCAATTATATACTAATTAACCAAGCACATAAACATTGAGATCAAAGCAATAAAAAGTAAATAACATCAAAATTGACGATGGAGAAAAACTCATTAAAGAACTCTTCAAAATGATAAAAAAAACCTCTGGGTAAACTTTGGAAAAAATATTCATTAGAAAATTTAACTTGCAATTGGTCCCAACTAAACCTTAGTTGTCTCGGACCATCTATCTTGTAAATCATCAAAGATCTCTTCGATTGTGCGATCACCACTTTCTAAAGCTCTAGACTACTTTTCTCTTTACTATATCACCAAGATCGAACTCGTTTTGGAGAGCTGAAACTCCAAGCTTCTCTTCTCCAAACTTCAGAACTCTGAAGTAAGCAAAGGTATTATTTTTGGCGTTTGATCTCTAGATTTTTATGTGTTTTGATATGTGGCTGAGGCAAGAAATTATTGAAATATAGATTTGATCTTCAAAAGATATTTTCTTGATTAAATATAAGGCTCAACCAATAAAAAAGAATACTTGGAAAAATATAGAAACTTTGATCTCGGGGTTGAATAAAGAAATATTTTGGGACGAGACATGGCCTGGGTATATTTAATGAGTAGTGATTGGGGTTGAATAGGATTGAAAAAACAACTTAAAATCACGAACTAGGATTTTCCAAACATAAAAACAAAGATAACTTCTATAGTTTATTGGTACCTATGATGAGATAAGAGACTCCTCAATCCGAGGAACTTGACTTGAAAATAGATATACTAGTCTATCATAACACGTCAAAAAGAGGGAATTGAAAAAATCTGTAGTCTAAAAACGAAAAAGAAAACTCACAATAAAACATAATAGTTGTGCTTTATTCTTTAGGATAATGCTTTTTGTACATGTTTTTTTACAACATTGTTGACAACTATCCAATGACAACATGCCACGTGGTATGTTGTCTACAACTTTGTACCCCAAACACGATTGCATTCTTTAGTGATGAGTTGTATTCCACCATAGAGTTGTCAAGTTTGAATATTGGGAATGAAGATTAAATTGGGCTTGTTTGGATTGGAACACGGTTTTGGAGATTCTTCCTCGGATAGACAGTAAGGCATTTCTGTCCTAGACCGAGGATTCCACTTCTATTTCTACAACATGCTTAGTGGTTGTTTAGATTTGCTCGATGCATCATATTTTATTGTAAGGTATTCTATGGACTCGTGCATAGTAGTTAGCTAAGGATTTCCAGAGCCTCAGTGGAGTCACTTCTAGCCATTTGTCCCTAGAAAGTACTTAAGAGGCTTAGGTTATCGAAATTACATCTAGAATGGCTTCTTGATCCTGGGTTGTTGCTCATTTTTGTTTCTTAAGGATTTCGGAGGGTAGAAGATTTTGAATATATTTTGATTGGAAACTTGACCTTGTTTAGCAATTAGCCCTTCCTCTATTGTGGGATTGTTGACGTCAAAAAATGAGACAATACTTTTAGTTCAACTTAGAGAAAGTTGATAGAATAATCATGTTATATTTTCTGAAATTTGGGTATAATAAGGACGTAATTTGCTGGAACTTGAGTACAAGTAGTGTAAAGATATTTTTAAATGCTTGACCTTCTTGTTGGGCCTTCATCCCTTTTACACAGGTGTCACTCTAATCATGTCAACTTACAGTATTCAACCTTGACTTTTATGAAACTATCATTTTTTAGAGAAATTTGATTGGCTAGAGAGTTTGGTGGCGACATGTCATCATCATACCATGGTCGTAGGTCTGCACTTTAAGCTATCATTACTTTCTGTGATTGATCGTTATGGACGACATTGCCACTCAAGGTGAACATCTTTTCAATCATGTCATGGTTATGTTTCTAGATGACACTTCTCATGGGTAACCTGTATGTGGGGCCTTGGGTCGACCTTCATGCAACACATATTTGGTTTCGACAAAAGTGCTCCTTTGAACAAGTCAAGATGGATCCCAAATGATTCGATGTGAGTTTTCAGATTGGCACCTATAGATAAGATTTTGTTTAACTGTATAAATAAGACCACTCAAGTATTTGGAAAAAAGGAATTTAACAAAGTGAACAATAGTACTCTCATTGATGTATCGGAATTCTCGGTATACATCATGAATCAATAGAAACTAAAGTTATTCGTGAATTCCCTTTTTTAACTTTTCAAAGCACACAATCCATTGTCAATCGTCCACAACGAAAAGGACTTCAACGATTTAAAGTCAAAGATAAAAAGGGAGAGGATTGAAAGGCAATTTCCTCGTAATTTACATAAATACCAAATTTTTTAGGCTAAAACGTTAGTCTATATCAGAACATAAACTAAATGCCGTTTTATTTTACTGAAAAAGATTGATTCTTGTCTTCCCAGTTGTCATTATCCCAACCAAAATCTCGCAAGTGGAGATTGAATCTTTACTTTAATATTTCACATTGTATCATGTTCATTGAATTGGACTACATGGAACCATTAACAAATTAATATGTTTAATTATGATTGATGTATAGTCCCGCTTAAACATATTTTACTAGTGGTCTAAGTCAAGAATTCTAAATCAAAGAACTTCAGTTTGAAAGTTAATATTCTAAAAATAAAGTTAGAATCATTTCTTATCGTGTCATAACTTGCTGATGGGAAATAAATAAGGTACATCTTCACCTTTCACACATCATCATTTATGGGAATGAGTAGCTGACCATAGCTCTCACTCATTATCAACGGACATAGAAGTTCCAGATATGTAAGGTCGACATGAGATTTTGGGGGTTTTAAGACAATTTAAAATATTTAATAATAATAATAATAATTTTATTAATAAAATATTCAAAGTTACAAAAATAATAATTTAAAATTTTCAAATGTCTAAAATAAATTTACTCCTTTGGAATTTTTTGGATAGAAAATCAACAATGTTTAATATTACAACCAATCTGTTTTACAGCTTCTTTTTCAATTGTTAGGAATAGAAGGCGATATTATTTGACACAATATAAAATAGCAATCACAGCATAAAAAGAACAAATTAATATGGCAGAGGAACAAATATTTCATTAATAATAGAGAGAAAATATAAAGAATATTGTATATATAATACAGTTAGAACCCTCACACAGTCATACGAAAGCCATGAATTTCATGGAGTATATATAGGACATAAGAGAATATATTGTAGTTAGAAAGGGGATACAAAACAAGCAGAAAATAAAGAAACAAATTTTTTTCGAACCTGCCGCTCGGGGCAATCTCACACCAAGCGTGCGGCATGTGGTGCTCGATCGAGAAGCGTGCAAAAAGTGAGCGACAGTTGTGGCACCTCCAAGAGCGCCTAGAGCTAAGTTTCAGTAAATAACTCCATTTTTTTTAACACTGATTGGTGCATAGGTGCCCTATTTGGGTGTCCAAGGTCCATCTTGCTGCCAAAAACATCCTTAACTACTTGGATCCCTTTTAACTCACTTTTCAACAAAAACATGAAATCAACATCGGAATTTAGGTCACATATTCAACAAATATCTACCTTGATACAAATTCCAATCCAATGACCAAAGCTTAAAAAATCCTCTACCCAGATACAAAATCCATTGCAAGGAATAAATCGATAGTTCTTCATTCCAAAAACACTCCAACAAAATTCTCCTCTTTTTCCACAAAATCCAAGTAGGACAAATCCAATCAACTGAATCCAAGTATTGCTCGGCAGAATCACCCTGGTACCAAAATTTGCTCGAATTATCACCAAGAGCAACAAAATTACAAATAATTCAAAAGTTACCAAATATGGTCGGAACACACCCTCAATCAACAACACAAAATGCTTCTATGGAAGATTCCTACATAGACTCAATACCTTTAACCAAACTTAAAGCATACACAACTAAATTAGCTTCCTCATACTTATGTGGAAGCCTAATATTTCTTCTCAGTTTGTCCCTAGCAATTGAATACGGTGGTACCAGTAGTGGAGGTGGCTAAGTAGCATTACCCAAACCAAACTCCAATGGTACTGTACCAAACTGAATATCCACCAAAGTACTAAACCTCTATTGATTGATCATCAAAGATTATGTACAACCTTGCAAGATATACAACTAGGACCTTCGTTGCCGCTCCAACACAACGTGGACACCTTTACAAACCTTTAACAATACTATACAAAATTCAATATCCACTAAAGTACTATACCTCTACTAATTGATCTTCAAAGATTCTGTACAACCTTGAAAGAACATACAACTAGGACCTTCGTCGCTTCTCAAACACAACGCGGATACCTTTACAATCCTTCAAGACTCCACCTTCACTAATGAACTTGTACCCTTTTGAATCAAGAATAATCAAGCAGATAAAACTTCTCTTTGAATTTGGAATGTGTCTCACTGCATCAAGTGTTCTAATGTCCTATCCAACATTTTAAGTATGACCTTTCCAATACCAGCTACCTTACAAGGTGCGTTATTTCTCATAACTACAACACCTTTCAAAACCTTTTCATTTGTTGAAAACAAATCCTGATTGGGGCACATACAAAAAGTGAAAGCTATATAAAAAATTCAATCATTGCCAGGTTTGGAATTGCCATCAGAAATAATCAAAAGATTTCCATCACCCAAACAATTCTCTACAACATCGGCTTCACCTGAAGTTTTTGATTACCTTCTCTTCTAATTTTCAACCAATTTTTCTTTATTCTACAACTTGTAGCAATCCTTATTTATGTGCCTATTCTTCTTGCAATAGTTACAAACTTTATTACTGGAGTTAAATCTCGAATTGCCCCCTCTCATAACTACCATGAGCAACAAGGCCTTCTCCTTGAGTCTTAAATCCAACGAGAAGCTTCACTTTCTCCTTTGAAAATAAAGCATCATAAACTTACTCAATGGTGAGAATATTACGACTATATAATATCGGTCTCTAAATGATATGTTTAAAGTAGGCAACGAACACAACAAAATTAACCCTAAATCTTCTTCACCGTACTCAACCTCCAAGGTCTCTAAATCAACAACAATTTCTTCAAAAATAGCAACGTAATTTTCTAGAGACGTACTTTCCATCATATAGTGAGAATACAAACACTACTTAAGGTGCAATTTGCTAGTTAGACTCTTAGTCGTGCACAAATGCTCCTACTTCAACCGTAACGTAGTAGAGGTTTTCTCCTTCAAACATCCTACAAAATATGACTCAAAAGATAAAGATAAATATGTAATAGGACATTTCAATCCTTACGTTGTTTCTCATCTATCGACCATTTTGTGGACATCTTGTCAAATCCCAACAAAGCATCCAAATCCATTTGAGTGAGCACTGCTTGCATCTTTACCTGCCACAATGAAAATTTAATGTTGTAATCCAAAAGCGGTATATCATACTTCATGGTCGCCATAACTAGAACAAAAACAAAAATCTCAAACAAATCAAACATTAAGCTCTAATACCACTTATTAGGAACAGAATGAGAGATTATATGACATAATATGAAGTAGCAAACAAAACATAAGAAGAACAAAATAATATGGCAGAGGAAGGAAGATTTTATTAATAATAGAGAAAAATACAAAGAATATTGTGTACCTAATATAAATAATTCTAACTCTCTCAAAGTCATATGAAAGTCAAGAATTTCATGGAGTATATATAGTACCCAAGATTATATATTATAGTTGGAAAAAAGAGACAAAAATAAGGAACCAAAATTTTCCCAAATAAAGCTGTCGCTCGAGCAGAGCAGAAAGCGAGCGACAGTTATAGATCCTCCAGGAGCGCCCAATGCTGAGTTTTGGTAAATAATTCAAAATTTCTCCCTCGATTAGTGCCTACATGCCTTATTTGGGTGCCTAAGCACCATCTTGCTGCCAAGAAATATCTTTAACCAATTTGATCCTTCTTTAAGTACCTTTTCAACCGAAACACTAAGTCAACATCGGAATTTGGATCATATATTCAACATCAATATATGTCATAACCAAAAGAGAAATGCATATTTTTTTAATCTTTAGGAAAAGTAAAAACATTTTTCCTAGGGTGACCTCTTTCCAATAACAAGTCTATCAAGTTTTGATCAACAGTTTTCCTATTTTATGTATCACGAATATCTAAGTTCAAAGGTACACATTTTTTAAATTAATATTTTCATATCGATCATTTCTATTTTTTTCCCATCCTCCAAATATTCTTACTTATGATCCACTGAATTTTCGTTCTATGTATTCATATTATATTCGCTATTAATATTCTCATCTCAAATTCTTTAACAACCAAATCTTTACTTCAAATTTCTTTATTATTATTATTGTTGTTGTCAGGCAACTTTTTGTCAAACGACCTTATGGGTGATGATGTAAGTTATTGTTTTATTTAGTCGGCATCGACCAAATGATTGAATTTTTATATCGACCCTACAATTGTTTATACCAATCACATAACCTTATTTTGACAATTTGAAGTAACTAAATTTAATTGGTACTACTCATGGCACCAATTACCTTGGATGGCTTTCTGGTTGACAGGCTACTTACATACTACATATTGGGCCTCTATTATCCTTTAACCTAAAAGCTCACACTTGCTATTATATATGCTGCCCATTATTATTGTTTGGCCGCGTGTGGAATTGGTTTTATTATTCCCTTGTGCTTGAGATAAAAAAATGGCGTCCTTGTGTTCTTTCTTCTTGCCTTTGTGCTATCTGGTTTTCAGTGCTTTGTTTCTTCTCCTTCCCTTAGTCTTTGTGGCTAATCTTGAGGCTATAATAAAATCCACATCTTGCTCTTTGTGGGCTACCCAAAGCAACTAGTTTTGGAGATCGGTTTATGGTGTTTGGCGTGATAATTGTGGTGGTCAATTAGTTGATACTGAGCTTGGATACTTGGTAATTGGAGATCTTCCTTCAACACTTGGTATTAGTTGGTTGGTGTGAATTTCGGTGAGAAATTGACCAAACCAGGCGGAAAACACAGTTTTGAAAAATTGTCTGGTTTTTTCTCCAAAAATCGAACCTGCGTTTCTCGATTCCGACCAAACTAGTGATCGATCGAAAAATCTGAGCCTATATTCGAGCTATGTAGGCTGAGACGCAGCCGGCAGTGGTGCGAATGGTGGAGACGATCCTCGACAGCGGTTGCTTGTGGGCGGCGCGTGCCTGCTCATCTCGACAAGCTCTCTTCAGGTTGTTTACTTATTTTGACTTCCTGAATGTACCAATATTATTGGTTTCATGTTTTAGGTTATTTAGGAAAAAGTTGGATAATTTTGCTCTTGGTGGGTCTACGGTCGCAATTGCTAAATATTTACTGAATTACTTTAGGCCAAAATCGCGACCCTAAACTAGTAAATTCACATCTCTCCTATTTTATGGACTCAGACTGGTCCGCTCTGATAAATTGTCTGATCATGTTTAATTTCAACACTAGCACGTCATCATGTGGGGGCGACAATAGGATTGGGGTTACCGTGTGAAGTAACCATTGCATGTGCTAGAAATTAGGAATTACTTGCTATTTGGTACTACGTGATTGAAATTGTTCATTTGATAAATTGCGACATATTATCTTTTGTTATATACCGTGAGTGAAACTGTGTAGTTGATATATCTCTTGTTACACTGTTAAGTTATTAGAATACATGGACCTTACCCATTTTTCGGTTTCAAAATGAATTCTTCAAAAGATCTTGATGACAATTTAGATGTGTTTAATAAACTTGTTCAAGATATTGTTAACTGTGAAGAGTCAGTGTGTGAAACATATAATGCTATTATTTTGCTGAATTCCATACTTGATATTTATAAGGAAGTCAAAAATGTTATTAAGTATGGTAGAGAGCACTTTGATGCCCAAAAATCAATTAATGGTGAAAGATATATCTATGTTGGTGACGGCAAGGCAGTGGAAGTAGAGGCAATTGAAAAATTTAGATTATTGTTAAAGACTGAATTTTATTTTGATCTTAATAAAACATTTATTGTACTGTCTTATAGACAGAATTTGATTTCCATTTTTGCTTTTGGATAAATCTTGTTATTCTTGTTCATTTGGGAATGAAAAATTTAGTTTGTTTCATGATGAAAAATTGGTTGGTTCCGATTCTTTACCGGTTACAATAATCTTTATTTAATTAATATGATTGCTTCTTTTAATGAATCCTAGCATGTAAGTACTTGATGTGTTGAGAGAAAATTAACCGGGGAGAATTCTGCATCGTTGTGGTACAAGAGATACTCACATCTCCAAGAAAAGAGTTGAGAGACTCGTGTCTAACGAAATTCTTGATCTCCTTGAATTTACATATTATGACATATTTGTTAACTGTATAAAGGGAAAACAAACCAATAAAAGGAGGTTTCAAGCAAACAGAACATTGGAATTTAGAACTTATACATACGGACATTTATGGATCATTTTATACGACTTCTTGCAATGGCCAATAATATTTTATAACCTTAGATATGATTAAACAGGATTAAAAACGTTAGATATGATTGTGGTGGTGCATACTATGGCAAATATGACGGTTCATGTGAAAAAAGTCCAAGACCGTTTGCTAAATTCCTAGAGGAATGTGGTATCGTCCCACAGTACATTATGTCAAGTTCATCCATTACGAACGATATTGCTGAAAGACAAAATAGAACGCTTAAAGACATGGTAAGGAGTATGATTATTCATTCTACCTTACCGAATCACTTTGGGGTGAAGCATTAAAGACCACAGTGTATATACTCAGCAGAGTTTCTATTAAGGCCACTGATAAAACCCCTTATGAGCTTTGGATGGGAAAGATGCCTAGTTTGAAGCACATAAACATTTAGGGATGTCTAGCTGAAACAAGTCCTTATAGGCCAAATGAAAAGAAACTGGACGCAAGGACTATAAGTTGTTATTTTATTGGATATTCTGAAAGGTCAATGGGTTACAAATTTTATGATCCCACAACTAAATTCTTGAGATAGGAAATGCTCGATTTTGTGAGGATGTTGAGTTTGTGGGCGGAGAGAGGGTTACAGATTTTGTCTTTGAGGATGAATACATTGAAATCCCTCCAATTGCCATTGATAATGATTTGGATCGGGTTTCTACCATTGACATTGTTCAAGAAGCAACTCCGGATCAAGACAATATAGTTGTATCTCCCTAAGAAGGTCAACAACTTGTTCCAGAAAAACAAATTTTATAGCCTCAAGAACCAATGCCATTAAGAAGATCCACTAGAAAAAGGAGATGTATGGTTTCAGATGATTACATCGTATTTCTCCAAGAACATGTAGTTGACATTGGAGTGGTGGAAGATAATTCGATCAACTTTTGTCAAACCACGGAAAGTTCTAACTCTCAAAAGTGGCTCGATGCCATGAATAAAGAGATAAAGTCCGTGAAGGACAACAACGTGTGGGACATTGTTCCATTCCTTGAAGGTGTGAAACTCATTAGTTGCAAATGGATATTCAAGACCAAGAGAGATTTGAATGGGGATGTAGATAGGTATAAGGCTCGTCTTATCGCAAAGAGCTTTATGCAATAAAGAGCCCTTCTCTCTAATTTCTTGGAACGACTCTTCTAAGATTATAGTGACATTGGTAGTGCATTTTGATCTTGAATTACATCAGATGGATGTTAAGATAACATTTCTCAATGATGACATTGATGAAACAATTTATATGGTGAAACCAGAAACCTTTGTGTTGGATGATGTAAAGCAAATGATTTGTAAACTAAATAAATCCATCTACGGACTCAAAGAGGCCTCTCGTCAATGGTATTGCAAGTTTCATCAAGTGATCATCTCATATGGTTTTGAGATGAATTTGGTCAATGTTTGTATATACCACAAGTTCAATTGGAGTAAGTATATTTGCTGGTTTTATATGTCAATGACATATTGAATGACATATTGCTTGCCAGCAACAATATAGGCTTATTGCACAAAATCAAGAGATTTCTAGCAAGAAATTTGAGATAAAAGATCTTGATGATGCCCCTTTTGTATTAGGAATTTAGATACATTGGGATCGTTCTCAGGGTATTCTTGGATTATCACAGTTATATCGAAAAGGTACTTAAAGATTTGGCATGCAAGATTGTAAACCAGGTGACACCCCTGTGGCTAAAGGAGACAAGTTCAGTTTAAATCAATGTCCCAAAAGTGACTTGAAAATTAAAGAAATGCGGAAGATTCCTTATTCTTCAGCTATAGGAATATGATGTATGCTTAAGTTTGTGCGCGTCTGAATATAGCGTACATTGTTGGGATGCTGGAGAGATATTTAAGTGACTTGGGAATGGATCATTGGAAAGTAGNTTATCACAAAAGAGTTATATCGAAAAGGTACTTAAAGATTTGGCATGCAAGATTGTAAACCAGGTGACACCCCTGTGGCTAAAGGAGACAATTTCAGTTTAAATCAATGTCCCAAAAGTGACTTGAAAATTAAAGAAATGCGAAAGATTCCTTATTCTTCAGCTATAGGAATATGATGTATGCTTAAGTTTGTGCGCGTCTGAATATAGCGTACATTGTTGGGATGCTGGAGAGATATTTAAGTAACTTGGGAATGGATCATTGGAAAG
>CAIGRL010140622.1:0-12605 GCA_903798325.1 Fraxinus xanthoxyloides
TTCTTTAACCAGGCAAAAATGACATGGTTTATTAGGTATGGATTGAACATTAGGCAAAAATAATAATATTATTTAAATTTGAATTTTGATTCCACATTAGGTTTTGCTGCAGAGGAAAGAAATTGAAAAATGAAATCTTGACGTTAGATAATTTGGGGTCTAATCTTCAAAGATTTGATGCAATCCACTAACAAATGGAGAAATTCGGGGGAATCAAATTGACTATTCATTTTCAAGGTAGTATAGAGAATCGGACCTTGGTATCTACATGATCATAATTGGGAATGATGATAATGAAGTTACTGCTCTTAAAGAGTCCATCCTCAATAATTTCACATGAAGGACCTTGGCCAATTACGCTATTTTTCTTGATGTTGAAGTTGCTCGTTCTAGTGATAGCATTTCAAGAGATTCCAACGAAAGTACACACTTGATATCTTAGATGAAGCAGGCTTTCTTGAGGCCAAACCATTGCTTGAAGTATCCATCCACTTATAGGAGCCTGGTGGGACGACTCAATCATCCTACTATTACAAGATCAGATATAAGTTATTTAGTTCACATTCTAAGCCAATTTATGCAAGAACCAAGAAAGCCTCATTTAGATGTTGTCCATCACCTTTTGCGATATCTTATAGTTACAGCTGATGAATCATTAAATATGTCCTAAAAATAAACTTGCGATAACTTAAAGTTACAGCTGATGAATCATTAAATATGTCCTAAAAATAAACTTACAAGAAAATCCTAAAAGACAGTCGCCTCCCTGCGTGGGGATCAGGTGCCATGGCCGATCCTCCCCTTTCCTCCTCGCCTATTGAGCGGCCTCCCCTTGCTAACAAGAACCTTGGTGCTTCTTCTTCTGAGAATCAGGTTAAATCGTCTACCTATGCAGCAACTGTAACGAACTCATCATCAAGACTGGATCTTGCCAATATCCTAATAATGGACGTTGAGCTATCTCTTCGATAGCCACAATTCAAAAATGGTAAGCCAGCTTTTATCTTTACGCCTCTAGAATTGCAGTGATCTGAGACTCCTCTCCAGTTTGCTCCGATTGCTAAATTCTTGAAGACTCGTCCTAGGATGGATGTCATTCGAAATGTTATTTGCAATAACTGGGGTTTGATAGAAGTACCAATAGTTAGTTTTATTGATAGAAGGCATGTGCTGATTAAATAACAAAACGCAGAAGATTTTACCAAGGCGTGGACGTTCGACTCAAGCGAGATTGAAGGATCTTTGTTTTGTTTGTTTAAATGGACAAGTGATTTCAAACCTACAGAAGAATCGCCCGTAGCCCCTGTCTGGATTAGATTCCCTATGCTTCCTCTAAATTTTTGTATCTCGTCATACCTAAAGCAGTTGGTCAACCAAATGGGACATTATCTAGATATAGATAATCCTACTGTTACATTCACCAGACCGAGTTATGCAAGGGTGTGTGTGGAAATGGATTTGTCACAACCAAGAACATGTCAGATTTGGATTGGGTATGGGACTGATAACTCTTCTGGTTTCTGGTTTCTGGCAAGATGTGGTTTATGAAAGGCCCCCAAAGATTTGTACTCAATGTAAGCTTCATGGTCATGATCTATCTACCTGTAGAAGAGTCCAACCAAAATGAGTAGACAGGAAACCCCCCAGGAAAAGAAAAATGATTTGAATATAGATGATAAAGTTGATGATGAGAAGGATAATGACCCTGAAAATGGGCTGAAACTTGTTGAGAATGATAACAAGGGTGCTCCTATTGCTAAGTGCGGTCAAGTTTCTCCCGAAAAGGTCCATGACCAATGTGTCACTTTAGATAATCCGACTGTTGAGGATGTGGATATCACTAAGGAACCAAATACTGAAGCTATGTTACTTCAAGGAAATAATTTGGGGGAGCACAGTAATCTAGTACATCACCCCCCTGAGGCAGGAAAACAGTCAGAGGGAGAGGAGGAAAATGTTGGTATGGAAAATATAGTGGGATAAGTACATAAGAATAGTTTATTAAGTGAGGAAAACCCTCCTAGTTACCAACCAAGACATTACAATATTTTCCCACAACTTACGATGCCACCCAGATTGGTGGAAGATGTGCCTCTAAAAAACTCTTTTGATGTTCTATTAGATTGTCTGCATTTGGAAACTAAGGTCCATCTGTTAGATGAACCTTTCGTTAATAGGAGAGATGGTGTATGTCACTCTGACTCGGACACACCAGATATTGCAGCCAATAATCAAAGAAATAAAAAAATGGTCAAGGTCTCTGACTTCTTGGTCAGGGACACACAACTCGAGCATTCTAAATGATTGCATTCCTTGTATGGAATGCAAGAGGAGTAGGTAACTCCTCTACTACTCGACATCTTAAGCATCTAGTTAAGACGTAAAGCTTCTTTTGCTGCAATTTTGGAGCCTATAATTGCTTCGGCTCAAGCTGTTAAGATTAGTAGAAAATTATGTTTATCACAAATTGTCACAAATGAAGTGCAAGGAGGTAAGGTATGGATTTGTTTCCCGACCGTTTCCTGTTACTGTAGTGGTTGCTACTGATCAATTTTTGGCAGTGGATACGACATGGCAAGGAAAGGATGTGCGTATTTTTATAATCTACGCTAAATGTGACTATCTTCTGAGAAGAAACCTTTGGTCATCCCTGGCCCCATTAGTGAGCAACGATCTTCCAATGATTTTTGTGGGGAATTTTAATATTGTGAAGAGTGAAGATGAAAGAGTTGGTGGATCATCAATTAATAGAGTTGCTAAGAATGACTGTGCAGTTCATTGATGCTCATGCGCTATATGATCTGCCTTTTTCAGGAAGCAAGTTCACTTGGTTCAGTAGTCGCAATGGTTCTTTAATTTGGGAGTGGCTTGATCGTGCTCTCTGCAACCAGGCCTGGCTGGACCTTTTCCCTAATAGTTTGGTCAATCACCTAGAAATAAATCATTTAGGCCATGCTCCTTTGTTACTTCAATCAATGGATGCTAGAAGAATGGCGCCTTCTACATTTAAACTCCAATGTATGTGGTTGCAACATCCAATGTTCCTACATGCAGTATCTGAATCGTGGAACAGAGAATGTTCTCTGTTTGGTATTCCTCAGTTGGCTTTCAAACTTAAGCGACTTAAAGGAGATCTTAAACTCTGGAATAAGATAGTTTTTGGTGATACAAAATTATTGCAAAGATCATGGCTTCTCGATTGACAAAAGTACTCCCAAAATTATTTTTCTAAATCAAGGTGGGTTTGTAGCAGGTCGGTTGATTTCGAAAAATAAAGCGCTTGCTCAGGAACTGCTACAATATAATAATCGTCGTTCATATGGTTGTAACACTATCTTGAAGATTGATATGGCCAAGGGTTTTGATCAGGTCATTTGGGACTATTTGTTAGGGGTGTTGAGAGCTTTTGGTTTCGTTAAGGGTTGGATTTCTCTCATTCAAGCCGCCATTTCTTCTCCAAAATTCTCTGTGAAAATTAATGGAATTCAAGCCGGTTTTTTCTTGCCATCTAGAAGATTGCGACAGGGGGACCCTCTATCTCCTCTTTTGTTCATATTGAGTGAGAGGCCTCTCTTGAGAGGTATCTCGTCATTGTTAAATGAAAGGAGAACGGAGCCTTATCAATTTCCTGAAAATTGTTCAGTTGTTTCTCACCTGTTGTACGCAAATGATTTTTTGGTGTTCACTAATGGGTCACGTAGAAGTTTATCGGAATTGATGAATTTTCTTAATATTTATGAGAGGGTCTCAGGCCAACTAATTAACCCAACAAAAAGCTCTTTTATTGTTCATCGCAATACTGCTCTATTGATAAAAAGGATCATTGCTTCTGTCAATCATTTTCAAGAAAGCAAACTACCTTTTGTTTATTTAGGAGCTCCTTTATTTTATGGCAAATGCACCTCCTCTCATTTTAGCCCAATGATGGATAAAGTTCATAGGAAAGTTGTTGGTTGGAAAGGCAAGCTGCTTTCTTGGGGGCAAAACTTACTCTTGTCTGTTCTATACTAGCTTCTATGCCCATATATTTAATGGTTGTTCTTAGGTCACCTCAAAAAGTGATTAATGAGCTTCATAAGTTGTTTGCAAATTTCTTCTGGGGTGAATATGAAGGTACTGCTAAACATCATTGGTTGCTTGGTCGAAATTGTGCATTCCAACGGAGGAGGGAGGACTAGGCATTCGTAATTTATTTGATGTTATCAATTATTTGCATTGTAAGATGCTGTGGAGAATTTTCACTGGTAACTCTTTATGGGCGGCCTTTATGAAACAAAAATATTTGACTAATGTGTTTAATGTTAGCAATTACTCTACGGGCCTTGGTTCATCTCCTATGTGGCGACAACTTTGTAATCATATTCCTTTCATTCAGGAAAATAGCATGTGGCAAGTGGGGGAAGCTAATGTATTATTCTGGTTTGACAATTGGATGGGCGATGGCTCTTTGGCAGATCAAGGCTGGCCTGTTTTGGGACCTTTAATTAAATTAAATGAGGTTACAACTCATGGTGGATGGAATGAGAGCATTATTCATTGGCTTGGGGGTGCTAATATGGTTTCTAGTGTTCAATCTCACCATTTACTCCTTAAAGCAATGCCAGATGTCCAGATTTGGTGCCCCAATACTTAGGTATTTTTCTACATCTTCAGCTTGGGATTTCTGAAGATGCAAATATTCCACTTTACAACCTTTCAAGACGATCTGGAACAAGGTGCTGCCTGTGAAGATTTCGGTCTTTCTTTGGAGGGTTGGTGTGGTATTATCCCTGTTGATAAAGTGATTAGTCAACATGGTATTTTACTAGTTTCTAAGTGTCATAGTTGTGCTAATGCTCAAATGGAAGATATTGATCACCTTTTTCATTCCAGTGAAGTTTCAATGAGGGCTTGGTCTTATTTTTCCTCCCTTTGTGGAGCTCGTATTTAAAATAATAATAATTGATGTTCGTTACTCACAACTTGGATGGTTCAATTTCAAAGGTGTTCTTAGGTCCAACTTCTTGCTCTATTCACTCATGCGGTAATCTCATGCGAAATTTGGATTGCCAGAAATAATGCTGAGTACAATGGTGATACAAATGTCCGTTGATCATATTTGTCGTGAAGTGCAGCGCTACTTGGCGGAGCTTAACTCCCTCATTCGGCCATCAAAAACCAACCCCCCCGACCTTACATGGCTTGGTATTTCAGAGGCATCGTTGCGTGTTAAGACCCCTTTGCTTGTTCGCTGGTTTCCTCCAAAGAATGGAACCCTTAAATTGAATATTGATGGCTCTACCTTGGGTAACCTTGGTAATGCTGGATGCAGTGGAGTGTTGAGAGATTAGCGTGGTAAGTTCATTTTCGGTTTCTCTCATTACATTGGTGTGGCTACTAATTCTATGGCTGAAGCTTTTTCTCTCAAATTAGGTCCCTATTATTTCTATCTTATGGGTGTAAATAGAGTTTGGGTGGAAACCGACTCCCAGTTAGTAGAGCATTGGTTCAATGGCTCCTTTGTCACTCTATAGTATTTGGGAGGAAATCATAGAGTTGGTGGAGTATTTGGATCTAAATCTCAATCATGTTTTATCGCGAGACAAACACTGTAGCTAATTCTTTCGCAAGGTCGAGTGCGAATGGTTGTTCTCAATTTATCACTTAGATCAAGGATTTTCCTAAAGCTACCAATGTATTGTATTAGACGCTAGCCGAATTCCTACTTTTTCGCTTTCATTAAGTGTATCCACGGCTTTCCTTCAATATAAGTGAGGGTTTCTAATAAATTTAGCTTCTATATATAAAAAAAAGTTACACCTGAGGAAGGATTATATTTTTTAGTCAAAGGAAATTTTCTACTAAAGGGACATTACGATGCAATTTAGGCTCGATGTTCAATCACAAGACAGTATGTGATCGATTATTGCATTTTTCTTGGAGGAGCTCTTATTTCTTGGCGAACCAAGAGACAAATGACAATGTCAAGATCCTAGCAGAGTCACAATATAGAGTCATGGTCTCATTGTTAGAGTGGATAGTTTCTCACACAAGAACACTCAATAATGGAAGAATAAAGCTGATATTTTATTGAATGAACAAACTGTGGCTTTTATAGCCTTACAAACGTGCAACCTCATGGCCTAATTCAATGGTGAAATTGATTTAGAATAATTCAAAGTCTATCCTAAGTCCTAATAACTAGGACCTTATTAACATACAGTATTACACCACTAACTAATCATGCCAAGTCTTAAAGACTTAGTCAAAAAGTAAATGAAAGCTCCAACAAATCCTTCCTTAAGCTGTATTGTGTAAAGCAATCAGTTTACCTACTAGGCATTATGCATAATCCAAGCAAGCTTCTGAACTACACAAAATCATCAAACTTTAATAGTTTCGTCCAGATATATGCTACTTGATTATGTGAACTGCAATACACTAACTCCACCACACCATCTTTGCAAAGATCACGAATGAAATGGAATCTAACATCTATGTGCTTGGTCCTTCAGTGCATGACATGATTTTTTGACAACTTTATAGAAGAACTATCGTCACAAAAAATCATAGTGAACTTACTTTAACTGCAACCAAGCTTTTCAAGAACTCTTCTCATCTACACGCATTGGCATACACAGTAAGCTACAGATGTACTCTTGCGATCATCAATATCCCCTGCATAATCACTATCCGAAAAAGCCACTTATTCTTCACCATTCACAACATCACTTCTGTAACAAATTCCGAACTCCACCGTGCCTTTCAAGTACCTCAGAGCCATCTTGAGAGCTTGCATATGTAGCTCTGTTGGATTCTCAATATATTGGCTAATCACACTCACCACAAACATAAAATACGGCCTTGTCACAGTCAAAAACATCAAACTGTCGACCATTTGTCTGTATTGAGTTGTATCCACAGGAGCTCCTCCTTCATCTCTTGAATGCTTGAAGCCTAGCACAATAGGATTTTATATTGAGTTGGAGTTATTCATACCAAACTTCTCTAGAATCTCCTGTGCATACTTCCTTTGACTTAAGTAAACCCCCTCATTATTTTGCACAATCTCAACACCAAGAAAGTACTTCATCTTGCCCAAATGTGTCATCTCGAATTCGACATCATTGAAGCCTTAAACTCTTCAAACATCTTGGTATTACTTCCTGTGAATATCAAGTCATCTACATACAAGCTCACTATCGACATCTTACCTTCTCCTTTGGTCTTGATAAACAAAGTGTGCTCGTATGGACATCGCTCAAAGCCTTCCCCGATGAAGTATGCCTCTATTTTGCTGAACCAAGCTCGAGGAGCTTTCTTTAGCCCATACAATGCTTTCTTTAGCTTGTAAATTTTGTTCTCCTCTCCCTTCGTCACATACTCTTCAGGCTGATTAACAAATACATCCTCTTACAGCTTTCCATGTGAGAATGGACTCTTCACATCTAGTTGAAAAACACTCCATTTTCTTTGCGTAGCTAAGGCTAAAACCATTATGATGGTATCCCACCTAGCCACCAGCGCAAATACCTCAGAATAATCAATCCCATGCTATTGTGCATACCCCTTCGCTACAATTCGAGCTTTAAACTTGTCAACCTCTCCCTTCTCATTGAGCTTTGTTTTGTAGATCCACCTCACTCCTATCTTTCTAGCTCCAGTTGGCAAGTCAATCAAGCTCCATGTATCATTCTTCTCAATTGAATTCAGCTCGTTTTCCATTGCTTCTCTCCGCTTTATATTCTTTGTTGCTTCCTTATAAGAACTTGGATCATCGACTGAGGTATAAAAAACCATATTTTGCATTTCTTCCTCCTCTGACGATCCTTCACCCGTGACAGTCTTGCATCCAGTTTGGTGGTCTTCTATTCGTCTCTTCATGTGGAATATGTGCATTAGTTGAACTATTCGAAGATGAACTAGTGTTTCCTTCTTCATTGGATTGATCAGCTTCTTCACTGTTACCTGCATATCACGTTCCTCTTCATCATCAACCCGACTGAGTACTTTATTCTTCTCTTTCTCTTCACTTCTATCCCAATCCCACATCTATACTAACTTCAATCTTCATTGTTGCAAGATTATACAACCTATAAGACTTTGAACCCTCGCTCAACCATAGCAGCACACATTTCATGCTTTTGTCCTCCAGTTTAGTCCTTTTGTTATCAGGAATGTGAACATGCCCTATACATTAGAAAACACGAAAGTGCTCCACAGCTGGTTTGTTCCCCACTCCATGCCTCCTTAGGATTCACATCTTTGACAGCTTGAGTCGAACTTCGATTAAGAACGTGGACTATCCAATTGACTCCTTCTAGCTAAAATTCCTTCGGCATCTTCTTCTCAGACAAAATACTCCTCACTAGGTTCATAATGGTCCTATTTTTCCTCTCAGCAACTCCATTCTGCTAAAGAGTAAAGACAGCAGTAAGCAATCTTTTAATCCTATTTGCAATACAGAATTCATTAAATTCACTGGAGGTGACCCCGATCTATACGCAAACATAACACATATGCCCCCAACTTCTTTCTCAACAAGTACTTTGAATCTTTTAAAACAAGCAAAGGTTTCACTCTTCTCAGATAAAAAAATACATCTAACAGTTTCTAGTATAGTCATCGATGAAAGTGACCATGTACCTTTTGTTGCTATTCGATTCAGGCTTCGCAGGTCCACATTGATCTGCATGAATTAGATGTAGCCTTTGAGTGGCTCTCCAGAGGTTCTTGTTGGGAATAGGTTCTCTGTGTTATTCCCACCTAGACAGTGTTCACATAGCTTTGCCGGAGCTTGGATGAGAGGTAGACCCTCCACCATCCTTTTGTCAGTTAGAGTTTTCAACCCTTTGTAGCTGAGATGACCAAAGCGGTAGTGCCATAATCAAGCCTCATCCTCATTGGTGGCTTTGAAACAAGCTGAATCTCCCGCTTCTAGTGTAGCTAGTATCACAAACATTCGGTTAGCTGTCATGGCAGTTTAAGTTATTAAACCTCGACTAGGATGAAATATCTTGCACATTCCCTGATGAATTAGTATGGCCAACCCTTTCTCTTGCAATTGCCCTATGTGCAATAAATTGTTTTTGAGCTTAGGGATGTAAAAGACTCCACTGATTTCTTAAGTTATTCCACCAAAATGCATCCTAACATTCCTTTTTCCCATAACAGCATCTTAGAATTATTTCCAATCATGTGGCTACTACAACCAGAATTCAAAAACCATACCTCCTCTCTGGTTAAGTTGTAAAGCTCAACATTAGACATGAGTAGCATCTCTTATTCTTCATCCAATTCTGCATAGTTGGTATTCTTCTCCCATTTAGGGCATTCATACTGAAAATGCCCTTACTGGTGACAATTAGAGCTTTCTATGATGGCCATGTTGAGTGCTTGTCTGCATCTGCCTCTTTCTCCGCCTCTATAACCTCCATGAGCTCCACCTCTTCCTCTAATGTCTTCATCCCTTGCTCCAAGCCTCTCACTGCCTATGATCTTCAGAGCTTCTCCTCACCACTATTTTTTCGAAACTTCTGTTCATGAACAAGTAATGAACTCTACAACTCATCCACAGAAAGACGATCAATATCTTTCGACTCCTTTATAGAACACACAGTGTAATTGAACTTCTCAGTGAGAGTGCGCAACACCTTCTCGAAATTTTTTGCCTCATGCATATTTTTTCTAGCATTCCTCATGTCGTCGGCTACCACCATCATCCTTGAAAAGTAATCAGTGACAGACTCAACCTCCTTCATTTCCAGAATCTTGAGTTCCCTACGAAGGGTTTGAAGTTGCGCATGCTTCACTCTAATGTTCCCTTGATATTTTGTCTTCATGGAATCCCATAGTTGCTTGGACGTGTTCTTGTGGGTGATAGTCTTCAAAATGGACTTGTTGATTGCCTGGAAAAGGTAGTTTTTTGCCTTCAGATCCTTCAGCTTTAGCTCCTCTAAGGTTTTTTGTTGTGTAGCCGACAATGCTTCTTCTGCAGCAAGCTCAGAGTAACCCGTTTCGATGAGAGCCCAATATTCTTTTGATCTCAGGAGGTTTTCCATCAACATGCTCCAATGATCGTAATCCCCATCAAATTTGGGAATGCAAGGTGCTTCAATAGCCATCTCTTTCTCACTTTTCTCACTTCTCACAATAATTCACTCACACTTTTTCTTCTCTCTTTCACTCTTCTCACCGTGTTTCATTCACACTTTCTCTCTTCGCCTCATCGTGTTTCACTCAAAGTCCTTATCTTAATCAGGCCCCCTTTGTGAGGCCCTGATACCACTTGTAAGAGTGGATAGTTTCTCACATAAGAACACTCAACAATGGAAGAATAAAGCTGATATTTTATTGAATGAACAAACTGTGGCTTTACATAGCCTTACAAACGTGCAACCTCATGGCCTAATTCTGTGGTGAAGTTGATTTAGAATAATTCAAAGTCTATCTTAAGTCCTAATAACTAGGATCTTATTAACATAAAGCAATACACCACTAACTAATCATGCTAAGTCCTAAAGACTTAGTCAACAAGTAAATGAAAGCTCCAACACTCATTTGCTTGTGAGCTATCTGGCTCAAATATTTGTTGGATGACTTGTGGGTAGAGTAACCGACTAATTATTCTGTGACTGTGAAGCAACACTCCACATTTTTCCTAATCCAATTTACCATGAAGGTACCAACAGGGGCGGATCCAGGAATTTTTCGGGCACGGGCTAAAATTTAAAAGTCGATACAATAAATTCATTTATAAATTAAAGTCAAATTTATTTAATTTGAAGTTGTTCCCGACGAGGTTTTGAAACATAAAATTCATCTACAACAGAATCTATATCTATCTTTTGAGCAAGTTCTCATTCGACAAAGAGTGTCATATAATCACAAAGAAAGTCATCCTTCATTCTGTTACGAAGATCCGTCTTCACATATTTCATTGCTGAAAATGCTCGCTCAGTAGTCGCAGTAGAAACAGGTAAAGTCAGTACAAGACGAATCAATCGAGTAACCATAATATAAGTCTGCAATCTGCTACTCTCAGTTAACCGTCGACATAACTCAACAANTATCTATCTTTTGAGCAAGTTCTCATTCGACAAAGAGTGTCATATAATCACAAAGAAAGTCATCCTTCATTCTGTTACGAAGATCCGTCTTCACATATTTCATTGCTGAAAATGCTCGCTCAGTAGTCGCAGTAGAAACAGGTAAAGTCAGTACAAGACGAATCAATCGAGTAACCATAATATAAGTCTGCAATCTGCTACTCTCAGTTAACCGTCGACATAACTCAACAAGTGTAGATACTTGAAATCGAGAGTCGCTCTTCATATCTAGCTCAACATGTCGTAACTCATATTCTAAAGTACGACTATCTTGCTTTGAAAAATCTGCATGATAAAATTTTTTAGCAAGTGTACAAATATCACAAATGCTAAATGATTCAAACGAATTTCTAGAATCCAAAACTGCACTGAG
The DNA here is from genome assembly GCA_903798325.1 of Fraxinus xanthoxyloides. Classification (NCBI taxonomy): domain Eukaryota; kingdom Viridiplantae; phylum Streptophyta; class Magnoliopsida; order Lamiales; family Oleaceae; genus Fraxinus; species Fraxinus xanthoxyloides. Next base: position 11,461 of record CAIGRL010140622.1, read on the forward strand.
TGTGAGAAATTCAACCGATGTCTCATTAACCATTAGTACGAAATAAATTGCTTCATTGAAAAAATCAAAGTGATAATGATGCTCCGTTGTAATTTGGTCGTGAGAACGATAAGGACCAACCTTATACAAAATTTCCAAGTCGGGTATCTCAATATCATACTTTGAGCAAAAGTTTTTCACTTCCTGAAGAAATTCTTCCCAATCATCATCTCTCAATTTTTTAAGGAGTTTTGTTTTAGTAGAAACAAATATCATAGCAACCAAGATGTCTAAAAGATTTCCTTTACAGAGTCTGACAAAGAGCATCAGTTATTCTCATGATGTTATGCATTAAATGTAAACTGAACACAAAATCAAAACTTTTTGAATGTTTGTAAGTGCCATGAACTTCGCCCCGAGATCTTCCATTTGGACATGGGCATTAAGATTTTCAAACACCTGCAGGTTTCATTGTGCATATCTATCAAGCTCTTTATAGAGTCATTATGAGAACTCCAACGAGTTGCTCCTTATCATTGTAAATTACCCACTTGATTTGCTCATCTTCCTAACTCACACTCCCCAGTAACTAACATATGTTCAATTTCATTTCTTTAAGAAGATTGTAACTCTGTAATGCGTTTAGGGGAAGAAGCGATAATGTTGACAATATTGTCCAAATGAGAAAAGAACTCACAAATAACATCAACTTCTTTAGCTGCATAAACCAATACCAATTGCAATTGATGAGCAAAACAATGAGCATAATACGCATACGGATAGTCTCTAAGAAATAATGTCTGAAGTCCATTCCAAGTGCCCCACATATTACTAGCACCGTATATCTCTGGCCTCTTATTTTTCCCACCTCAAGTCCATGTTGAGCAAGAACATTTAAAATCACATTTTTAAGATTTGACGATGTAATGTCACTGAAGCTTTTGATATCAAAGTAGTGTTCCATCAAAATACCCTGATGATTCACAAACCTCAAAATAATGGCCATTTGTTCTCTCTTAGATGCATCTTGTGCTTCATCAATAAGAATACAAAAGTATACATCCTCAATTTCTTTGCAAATCATCTTTCTTATTCTATTTGACATTATGTGTAAGATTTCTTTTTGAATACTCAGAGCAATGTATTGGGCATTTTTTGGAGCATTC
>CAIGRL010140640.1:0-11266 GCA_903798325.1 Fraxinus xanthoxyloides
ATATGACTATAAAAATACGATAGTTACAATAACTAGAGCATCACGCTCCGAGGATACAATAATCAATGGCTAATTAATATATAATGTATAACACTCGTTGTTTAATGACTCATTATACAATGTTTGTCTCGTTAAAATCTCGTTTGATAAAAAAACTAGGGGGATAAAACCTAAGCGAATGAAAAATAGTGCAGCTACTTATTTGAGGTTAAAATCTTTGGATCGACGCATTCTTATCTCGTGTATAGATTTTTTGAATATAGACATCAATATGTTTTTGTGAATAAGTTAGTCATATTATCACTTGATTGAACTTGTTGAACATCGATTTTCATTGATCTTTTGAAGATTGCGATTATATAAGAAATTTTGAGAAATATATATAGTTTCATTTGAGTTGTGCAATACAAGTTACTTTTCTTCATATAATATTGTTGGATCATCTTTTGTTGAAGTTAATTTGCATGATACTTTGATGTGACGGATTTTGTTCTCAACCGTACACATTTTTGACTTGTCTCGTGGATTGCAACAATTTCAAAATGATTTGAAGATATTATTAAAGTTCACTTCACGAATCTCTATAATATAGTTGTTCCACTAGGTATACACAAATATCATGTTTGTGATTTAATTTTATCTAAATTAGATAAATAACTTGCATCTGCATATTTAACTAAAGAAGATCGCAATTTTTAATAATAAAATAATCTCATATGAATAGTACCTCTTCTATAACAAAATAATGTGTTTAGCATCATTTCTATGCCTTTGATTTTTTTGTGGAAATATATCTTGAAATGAGATTTATTGAAAAACTATATCTTAGTGTTATGAGATGTCAATCAACGAAGAAATTGAGCCCCTGGTGTGATTTTGGCAAAAAAAATAAAAAAAAAATCAATGTTTTAGTAATTTTTCCTATAAGTTGATAAATTGTACTATAGAAAATTTGATAAATATTAAATATTGTAGGCCTTATGAAATATGTAATTATAAATAATTATTGATTCTGATTGAAATTTTTATTCATTTTTTAGTTCAATCAAACAGGAAATAAATGAGGTAATGTGAAAAAAGGAAAATCGGACGGTGAGTTTCCAATTTATTAGTTCGTTAACAAAATCGTTATTGACATTTTGTTATAGTTGTACAATTTTTATTGATGACAATAGTTGACCAAATTTCATTTCTTTGAATCCTAGAAGATTTTGTTGATATTTTCGACTATATCTTTGTATTATTGGATGTATTTTCATGGGCAGTCCATGTTGCATTCAATGGTTTATTATAATTATAATTTCTAACATTGATTACTTAAAGTATGCAATGTTTTTTTAACAATAAAATCGATTCATAAGTTATTTTTTTACCATTGCAATTTATGTATATTTTACACGTTTGATTTGATCGAAAGAATCAAAGTAGCATGACTAAACAATCTCAAACGAGAGAATTTGAGAATCATGGAATCAAACAAATGTGAACTTTGATTTCGATCCTACTTGTCAATAGAAGAAATTAAGAGCTCGTCTGACATGACGTTTGCTTTTAATTATGCTTCTTATTAAAGATCATTTGGAGACAATTATCTTAATTTTTGTTTGAAAACTAATTTTCAAAAGATCTTTCTAATTCGGAAGTACTTTTAGAGGAAATCGAATTGGATCAATTTCCGCTAAATGTTCTTCTAACTAAAAAAATGTACATTCATAAAATTAATCAAACGAGTTCGAAAGCAACTTTTAAATTTTAAAAGCTTATTTTAGTCATTTAAAAGTTATGCCAAACAGACCCTAAAATGTATAGGAAACAATAATTAGAGTACTTGACCATTAGTACAACGGTGGCAACCAATCAAGTTAGATCCAAAAAAATAAATAGAGAAAATTTTGACTCAAAATACAATGATCATATGCATTTGCTCAACTTCCCAACTCATTTTCTATAATAGAAGGAAATAGAGGGTTGTCGGTTCAGACTTGTCAAACAAGCAAACTAATGTTTGTGAGCACTTAAATAGTAGAAGGATATAAATAATTAGTCAGACATTGAAATTTAGCAGTTTTAAAATTAGAAATTTCTTTTTGGTACATTTTTTTGTAGATTATAAATTGTGTATTCTATGAAATATGTAGATAAAAATCACGAATTCTACAAAATGTACGGATAGATAAAAGTTGTTTAATGGGCTTATAATCTTGAAAAAGTTTTATCAAGCATACTGAATTCTCACATTATCCAGCCTTTAAATGCTTATGTTGGGTATGGGTAGCGAGGCCTATTAGACGATACAGGCTGTGTTGGGCCTTTTCTAAGATGGGCTGGGCCAACCACCAAAAATAAATGGACCCCAAAAAACCTCAGTAGCAAAATAGATCCATTATTAGATTGTGTCAAGAACCAGACTTTTCTTGCATGCAGTAGAATTACCACTTATTTTGAGATTATTTTTTGCATTATTGCATTTGCCAAAGATATATAACTTATTTATGATAAGATGAAGGGGCCCATTATATGTTTCGATCGAGAATCTTAACTATTATTATGTAGGGAAAAATTGATAAAAGTTTACATTCGCACAAGCATCAAATTTTGAGAAATTTTGCAATAATCATGTCATAATTCGCAACTTTAAATAAAAATGATAATAATGAATTTTTATAAGATATGGGATGTGTTGGAAATTGATGAATACACAAGGACAAGACATAGTATATTTATATATTTTTTTCTCTCTCATCATAATCCATCATAAGTTTAATAAAGTAGTTTTTTTTTTTGTGGTCGAATTGACATTGTTTATCTATCTTCTTTTGTTATGACACTATAAACAAATATGGGTAACAATTTGGTGCGTGTTTTGACATCTAATACGATTGTTCATGTGACTAGAGAAATATATTACAGACTTCGTGATATTCGTGATGCAATCACCTATATTATACTATAAATTTTATTTTGACCTTTAATACATGTCTATGTCTCTATTTGCGATGTCCGTTTTTCTATACCCCTATTTGATGCGACATGTTTGTCTTCGTGACTCTCGTCTTTTTCTAAAATTGTGAGAAATAAGTGAAAAATGACTTGATTTTGGTGCATGTATCCTCATCGACAACTGTTCAAATATGATAAGCGTACATGAAATGTGATATTTATTTTTTTCTTATTGACTAAGCTTTGAAATTGTGATGTGAATGTAAATGCAAATTAAGTGGAAAAAAAATTACGATGCATGTGACTCGTAAAAGTGAAATTGGGAAGAGATTTTAAACAAGAATGATGATGCTTCTCTCTCCCCGTCACAATAAAGACAATAAAAATCAGAGGATTTTGTTTTTTTAAAACATTAAATGTAAGATAATTTTACTCCAATTGTTGGGATTCGTGAAAATAAAAACTTAATTATTAGTAGTAGATTTAAATTGATATTTTTTTTATAATGAATACCCGATTTGTGAAGAAATAAATGATATTTTGTAAGAAAGAAAACTAAAAGATGTGATTTGTTCAAATTTTCTCTATCATGCCTTTACAAGAGCGTAGAAGAAAGACGAGGAAATAGACCCAATCGTCCTATTAAAAGTTCAAAAGATCGAGTGTTAGGAAAACAATTTTACAAAGGGAAAAATTACTCCGTACTTTTAAATATTACAACTTTCTAATTCCACAAATAATATGCTTTTCTAGCACTCCCACAAATACACACTGCCACATAAGCGCACACACAAACGAGCGACCATTAGACATCAGAGACGTCTCCAACTTCAACTCCCACCATTGAAGCTCCAAGTTCAATCCTAAAATCTATTGACGCTTCTTCTTTGATGTCTTCTGTCCCAGCATCTTCAACTAGTTCTCATGCCGGATTTGTTGAACAAAGTTGATGAAAAATGGAAATAAAACCAGCAACAAGAAATCTTCAAATGGAAGGTTTGGACACGATTATGAATCGATGTCCTCAAATGATATTTGCTGACACCGAAGAAAATGCTTGAAGACTTTAATGGCAAATAGTTTCTGATATTTGCGTTTTTCAATACTTATTTTGCCGCATAACATTACTAATTGTTGACACAAAAAAGGCTCAATCACGCTAGGTGTACAGAATGTGGTTCACATGTGTTTTACAAAATAAGTTGTCTGCTATATAAAAAGAAAAAGAAAAAAAATGAGAAAAAGGGGAAGCAGAAGTCACGTCGTTTGGGATTAAGAACAAAATCATGGGACCTTATTTCCCAGCTTTCCGTTCAACTGCTAAAACACAAGCTAAGTGGCGGTGGCCTTTCGAACCCACCTAGAAGCCTTCAATATCCTACACAAAATCAAAACTCCCCAATTTTCTACAACACCTGTGTAAACAATTTCTTCATTTTTATGCCTAAATTTCACTTTATTGCTTCTAAAATGGTTGATGGGCTTCAAGAATAGAGTTTTGTTACCATCTGAGTTCCTCACGAATGAGGATTCTGCCATAGAGAAGGAGAAATTAAACAAGAAGACTGGGTCGTTTTTCGAGTTGTGCTTTCTAGCTGAAGTTTCCTACAATTTTGGTTGCTATGGAGTCGGCTCTCCTGAAACAGAGAGTGTTGATGAAGACTTGCTTAATCGCGTTAACTCAATCTTCTTTCTACCATCATCTCACACCCACTGAGCCTCAAAATCTCTAGGTGACATTTCGTGTAATTTATCTCTCTTTGGTGGAAGAGTGGGTTTTGGGGTTTATCGTCTGTCCATAGGTATAGCACCTATTGGTTAGTCGACGATGGAGACGATGGGTGTAGTCGGTAGGTGAAATTGGATAATTTTGGGAAAATTGGGAAATGTGATGCATGGTTCCCGATTTTATCTCACATTTTGTTTCTTTTTTTTTCGAATGCCACCTCACTATTTTCAAATAGCCATGCTATGTGTATATAGATATACAAATAGGGATTGACATAAGTACACATAGGGATTGACATAATGTGAGTGGAGTGGAGCTCATGCTACAGTATGGTGAGCTCACCTCACTCACATTATGTGAACATTTATGTACACATAAATTAATCGATTTTCAAATTTCTCTGTGAAACCTCTATGAACCACATTCTGTACAACCAATATTGTTAAGAGGGTGAGCTCTCAGTCAGTCTTGGTTAAAGAGAGATGCTCTCAACTTTCTAGTGAGAGAAATCCCACCGTTTATGCCTTGACCTTCTGATTTCTTTCCTCTGTTTGATTTTATTCTTGTCATTTATGAGTGGGAATTAAATTAGACTGTATTTTTCCCAAGTACAATCTAAATTATTTTGGTTCTCTTGAAGATGTGGTTTCTCTGGTTTAGTCCGAGGTTTCTTGGTTTTTGGCTAGATTATTGTTGTTGTGTTCTCGACGGTTCAACTCCTAGTTATTTCTGCTCCCTTGGACTACTACCCTTTCTGTTTGGAGTGGCTCGTGGTTTGTTATGTGGGTCTTCTGGTACTGTTTGAGACCTGGGTTCTTCACTTCTTTGTGGGTCCGACGGTATTTGCTTTTGGCGGTGGGGTTCTGGTGTTCTCCGGTTTCCTTACCTGGTCCCGGCCCTTGTTGTGGGTTTTCTATCTGCCAAAGCAACGGTGATTGGAGGGGTAGCTGTCTCTGTATCTTGGAATGGTGCTGAATGAATTTCTTTGAGTTCCTGTTGGTGTTCATCCTAGGCTTGCAGATTTTCTACTTTCAAATTTTGAATCTTGTCTCATTCACGTCTTCTTCGAGTTTTCTGTTCTTGATCAGCGTGCCCTGGAATCCTGGGTGGTTGCGTCCTGCTCTCTGTCCTGTGACACCGACCTTTGAAGTCTCCTTATTTGTGGGCCGGGTTGCAGTCTTGGGTGTTGTAGGCCCATCTGTTTGCAGTATGTTGTCTTGGGCCTTATGGAGTATGGGCCTTTGTGAAGGTTTGGGTTTTCTTCGGCTGCTTCTGGACCTGTTGGGTTATTCTTTTCCCTGTTGGTTTCTTTCTGGGCTGTTGTCTTGGTTTCTTACTGAGTTGTGGTCTGCTGGGCCTAATTTGGGTGTTTGGCCCGTCTGGTTCTCTTTTCTTATTTCTTTGGGCCAACCTTGGTCTTTTTAAGGCTAGTGCCTCCCTGGTTTTTTTCTAGATATGGGGAAGAAGAAGGCCCATACCAGTGGCAAGCCTAAAGTCTCATTTGGGCCAATTAAACGTATTGAGCCTCTACTTATCTCTAGGGACTTAGAATCTGGCTTGGCCTGTAAGAACGGATCTTCTACTGCTCGAACTGATACATCTAAATTGAATACTCTTGCAGCTTCCAATTCTCGTGTGGATAATCTGATTGAGGTAGATAATTTTGTTAGCATCTCCTAGACTCTTGGAGAAGAAGACACTGATACATAATGCTCAATTACTGAGTCTCGGGTGGCTTCTAAGATTGATAATAATGGCAGAAATGTTGAGAATAAAGTTGGACCTTTGGTCAATACATTCAAAAACAACAGAAGTCTTGATGAAGGTATCAAACTTAAATTCATTAAGGATCAACCTGAGATTATTACTGTGGAGGAAACTGATTTGGACAACATTAAAGAAAAGATTGATTTTTGTGTGGTTGGATACTTTGCAGGAAGATTCCCTGGGAAAACTGCTCTTCTATCAATTTGTAGTAACTGGAATGTGAAATATGAATATTTTGTTCATAGAAATGGGTGGCTAATTTTCAAATTCAAGGTTGAGGCCTCCAGGACTAGTGTGTTGCAAGGGGCCCCATACTTTGTTTTTGGAAGACCTTTAATACTTAAGGAAATGCCTAAGTGTTTTGAATTTGATGAAAGTGAGATATCTACCATACCAGTGTGGATTAAACTACCAGGACTCCCTTTGGATTACTGGAATGACAATATTCTGAATAGAATTGTCTCCAGATCTGGGATATCAATTTCAAAAGATAAATTCATTGCTACACAGGATTGCCTATCTTATGCACGTGTTCTAATGGAAATTGATGCTTCCAAGGAATTGGTTTGTTCGGTGGCTATGAACCTCACTAAAAACAAAGTCGGAGTGCAGAAAGTGGAATATGAGCATGAGCTAAAATTCTGTGCAACCTGTAGAGTTTTTGGACATTTTACTATAGCCTGCAAGGTCACTAAAAGGAGAAATAAACAGAATTTGGCTGTGGAGACTAAATCAAATCAAGGGAAAGAAGTGAGGGATCATGCTGAAACGGAACAAGTTAATCTTGAAAAAGTGGAGGTCTCTAAGCAAAATGATAAGATTGAAACTCAGTTGACTGAGCATGTGGATGAACCTTTTATTTAGGTCGTTGGTAAGAAGAAAGGGAATAAAATAAGCAAGTACTGACTAAGCAAAATGCTAAGTTACTTCAAGCTGGGCAGAGTTCCACAAGTGATCCTAGCATTGGTAGACACTTATCTATGACAGATTGCAACACACTTAAGGAGAATTCTAAATATGGGACTGAAATTGGCTTAAAGGAATAACTCAACTGCTGATAAGTGTGAAGGCAAAGAGGATAAGACATCACATCCACCACCTACAACTAAAGAGAGGAATAAGGGTCTGCCCATCCTTCATCATCATGATTTGTAGCACTTGGAACATCAGGGGCTTAAACCTTCCCCTTAAACAAAATGGTGTTTAACAGTTTTTGAAGCAACATAACATCGATGTACTGGATATTTTGGAAACTAAATTGGAGATGTCTAAACTTGACCGAATCATGACGAACAAGTTTGGAAATTTTTTGCAAATCAACAATTTCCCTTATCATAGGGCGGGGCGTATTTTGGTCTTATGGAACCCTTTGAAAGTGGAACTGGAAGTCTTGGAGGTCACTTCTCAAATTATCCATTGTGCCATTACTTGCAAGGTAACCTCCCTAAAATTCTTGATTAGCTTTGTGTATGCTTTTCACTCAATTGTTAGTCGTAGACCTCTTTGGGATAATATTATGAATTTTGGGTTGGAGTGCTCCTTGCCTTGGTTGATTTTGGGAGATTTCAATATTGTGCTTCATTTTGATGAAATGAGTAATGGTAATGATGTTACCCCCTATGAAATTAGAGATTTCGAGAATGTTTGTCGTAATGTTGGACTTACGGATGTGCGATCTATTTGTTGTTTTTATATTTGGACTAATAATTCCAAGTGGAGCAAGATTGATAGGGCAATGGTTAATGATGTTTGGGTGCAAAAGGGATACAATAGTCTTGCTAATTTTATGCATTCGGGATGCCTATCCGATCATTCACTGTGTGCTATGTCTCTTTTTAGGGATGACAATAGCAATAAAAGGCCATTTATATTTTTTAACATGTTGGCTAATCACGAAAATTTTCTAGATGTGGTTCACAATTGTTGGGATTTTGAGGTCAGGAGAACTAAACAATTTATCTTATGCAAGAAGTTGAGAGTCTTTAAGGGTGAATTGAGAAGGTTTAATAAAAGGCACTTTGCACATATCTCTTCTAGGGCTAGTATGGCTAGCTTGTCTTTAAAGGAGGCTCCATTGGAGCTACATGATTATCCACGTAATGAGGATCTTCAAATTAAGGTGGTTGATCTGAGGAAAAAGGCAAGGGATTTGGGTGAAGCGGAGAGGAGCTTTTATTGTCAAAAAGCTAAATGTGAGTAAGTTATTAAATGTGATAAATGTACTAAGTTTTTTCACTCCATTGCTCAAAGGAATGCTAAAAGGAATTTTATCGCTAAAATTTTAAAGGAGGATGGCTCTTTTATTACATCGGTGGAAGAAGTGGCTGACCAATTTGTAAAATTTTATAGTGATAATCTGGGGAAAAACTGGCCAGTAACAGATTTTTGTGATGATATTTTGAGGGGTGGTCCTATGCTATGGATGAGAATGCTTTAACCTTGATTAAAGATATCTCGGAGGATGAAATCAAGAATGCCTTATTCTCTATTGAGGATGACAAAGCACCGGGATTGGATGGTTTTTCTTCTTGTTTTTTCAAGAAAGTTTGGAGCATTGTAGGTAAAGATTTTGTGGATGCGGTGTTGGAATTTTTAAATGCAAGCAGACTACTTAAGCAAACGAACCACACGGTTGTTGCTTTGATACCAAAGGGAAATCACTCGAACTCCGTTGGGGATTATAGATCTATTGCATGTTGTAATGTCTTTTACAAGGTCATCACTAAAATCCTTGCTTCGAGGTCGGGTCATATTCTTGGTCCTACTATTGACCAAGCTCAATCCGCTTTTGTGGAGGGTAGGAATATGGTGGAAAATACTCATCTTGCTCAGGAACTTCTAAGGCAATATAATCGAAAGAGGGTGGCCCCTAGATGCCTTCTCAAGATTGACCTTAGGAAGGCTTATGATTCGGTAAATTGAGATTTTCTTCGTAATGTACTTGTTGGACTTGGCTTCCCAACTAAATTCATAGGTTGGGTCATGGAGTGCATTTCTACCCCTACATATTCTATTGGTCTCAATGGTGGGATTTATGGCTTCATCAAGGGATGAAGGGGTCTTCGTCAAGGTGATCCTTTATCTCCCTTTTTATTTGTTATTTACCTTGAATTCTTTTCAAGAATGCTTAAGGATGCGACGGAGGATAGTGAATTCAACTATCACCCTAAATGTAATCCTTTGAATATCACTCATCTTGCATTTGCCGATGACTTGATGCTTTTTACTAGAGGGGATCCTATACCGGTTGTTATTATGATGGATTGGGGACTTATCGGAGCTTCGAATGAATGTGAGTAAATCCAACTTGTATACGGCGGGAGTGCATTTACAAGATTTGGATGATATATACCAAATAACTAATATGACTAAAGGTTCCATGCCATTTCGTTATTTAGGTATCCTTCTTGTGGCGGAAAAATTGAAGGTTAGCTCGTATGATTTGTTTGTTAATAAAATCTCGGGTTATACAGGAGCGTGGTCAAAGAATACTTTGTCTTATGCGAGAAGGGCGGAACTCATTAGAGCGGTGCTTCAAGGAGTTTGGTTATCCATTCTTCCCATCCTATCCACGGTAATCTCTAAGATTAAAGCCATATGTCGTAATTTCCTTTGGGGATTGAAGAAACCATTGGTTGCATGGGATAATTTGTGCTTGCCAAAAATTGAGGGTGGCCTTGATTTCGGGATATGAAATGTTGGAACTCCGCACTCTTGGCAAAAACTTTGTGGAATATACTTTGTAAAAAGGATACATTGTGGGTTAGGTGGATTAATCACATTTTCTTACATGAAAGTAATATTGGGAGTATGTGGGAAGGAAAGATGATTCTCCATTGATTAAAAGGCTGTTGGAATTAAGGAGACAGATTAGTGTTAATGGGGATAGAGGTGTGGCTAGACAGACTAGGCAACATGAACATGAACGCAGGCTGACTAACGCCCAGATGGAGCCTCAAGTACCTGGGAACTGGGGAAATGAAACTCGGGTACAGGGACAGCTGAATGCACAACCTCTATTACCTGGAAACAAAGTCCCAATTGAATAGGAACAGGCTGTAAATCACACTAATGTGCAGGCAGAAACGGAAAGTGGACAGATGCATAATCCAGGCAGTAACGTACACACACAGACTGGGTAGTTAGTTGCTGGTACTGGGAAACGTCTTCTGACTGGACGAAATGTCCAGCCCATACGTGAACAGGGCAGACGGAATACCCAACAATCTGGGACACATATTTCACAGGCTGAGACACGTACTGGGCTGCTAGAGGCACGAACTGGACAGGAACGCTTGGATAGCTGGGATACTTCAAGCAGATTTTGTATCAAAATGGCCTATGATTTTTTCAGAATTAAAAGGCTAATCAAACAGTGGGCAGGTACCGTTTGGAATTCTTTTGTTATTCCCAAACATGCATTTATTCTTTGGCTTGGAGCACGGTCTAAACTTCTCACCAAGGACAAATTTTTGTTTTTAGAAATTGATAAAAATTGCTGTTTTTGTAACGATGCTTTGAAGATAGAACAACACCTTTTTTTTGGATGCCACTTTAGTGCCGCAGTTTGGGAACAGGTTCGAAGGTGGCTTGGGATTAGATGTGCTATGTCTACACTCTCAAGTGCCTTGAAATGGATAAAAAAATAAGCCCGAGGGACAACTTGGCAAAGCAAAGCTAAGAAGATTGCATTCACAAGCATCATCTACTTTCTTTGGACGGCAATGAACAAGAAGATTTTTGAATGGCTTAATACACAAGTTGAGGGTATTGTTCGACGGATTAAAACACACATATACAAAGTTATATTTTCTTTGTATCCGTATGTTT
>CAIGRL010140671.1:0-10900 GCA_903798325.1 Fraxinus xanthoxyloides
ACAGTAGTATCAAATTATTTAAGATTCAATAATTCACAATCCTTAAAATTAGTCCTTGATGGGGCCATTAGTTAAGTGCTAAAGAATCTGGACAATAATACAAAAATTAAAAAGGAGTTGAATTTTCTAAGTTATTGCACTTGCTTGAAGTTTATCTCTTAACAACTTTGTTCACGAAATTTAGCATTGATTTGAATAGTATTTTTCGAAGAACATGTGATTAAAAAATAGAGAAAAATTTTAAATTTACGTATAGAATATTTTATTTTTTAAATGTATGGTTAAAAATGAATATAAAAAATAAATTAAATTAAAATAAATGAAATCAAACTGGGCTTAAAAACCTTGACTGTAATCATTGAACACGGAAAGAGAGATGGAGATCAATTATGCTTATATCAACATCGGTTAGGATTAATTTCACAAACGGTTACTGAATTTACCTAAAAATTATAAAGTTGTCACTAAAGTTTAAAACCTGCAGAAACGGTCACCAAAATTTTATGCGCTTTCACAAACGGTCACTGCAAGACCTTTATGAATTTAATTCAAACTTAAATGACCAAAATATGTGGACATAGAAACTTGACCTTAAGTACAAATTTCTTGCTATTAAGTGTCACGTTTGAAGTAAATTAGATAGAAATTGTAAAAGTGATATTTTAATTTTCGTTCCACCTATATACGTACAAGGCCATAAATTTAGATATGAGATATAAATATTTTTCTTTAAATTTGAATAAAAATCATATTTTTACTCAGAAATTTGAACTTGAGGTAGTCAAGTTCTATGTCCACATGTTTTGGTCTTATTTTTTCTCTATTATACGCAAATTCAAACTTTTTTCTTTATTTTTTAACCATACATTCTCCGTCAAATGACTATTCTAAAATGCTTGACAGAAAATGACGCTCAAATAAGCTCTAAGTTGAAATATATACGTAAGAATTTAATATTCATTGATCACACCAAAATGAAAATATGGCCAGTTATTTATTTTTCAAGTAACTATCATAAGATCTTGTTATATTTTAGAAAAATAAAATAAAATTTAGTTAAGATAAACTCAAAGACAAATTAATATATATCATGAATTAGAACAATAAAATGATAAATGCTTTTTTTTTTTTTTTATATCTATAGAGGACACAAAAAAGTAAAATAAAATAAAATATAACGCGTATGTGATAGGGATTAAAATTCAAATTTAAATTTAAATAAAAAAATTAATTTTAATCACATATTTCATAAGATCCACAACTTTTCAATCATACATTTCATTATCTTTTATCAAAATCTACTAAAAATTTGATTTTTATTCCTTGAGTCGCAACGTTCATATACAGTTCTCTAACTAGCAAGTTGCCTATTTAATTATGAGGGTCGGTTGAATCATTGACTTTAACGAAACAAAAGATTTTTAAAAAAAATACAAGCATAGTTCCATGTGCATTATGCCTTTCATCTCGTGTCCATTCACGTTGACATTCTTTATTGAGTTCTTTTAGGCAAATAGAATTACTCCAGCTTGCTCTTGGAGTTGGAGGCAATAACTTTATAATAGACATTGTAACATGATCTACTAGCGTTGATTAAATTAACTTTTATTATTTAATTTTTAATTTAGTGCACATTGTTATTACTTATTTGCCCCTTCAAATGCAAAATATTACAATAACAAAAAAATGAAAAAAAGATTTTGGGAACAGTTTATAAGAGAGAGCTCACCGACAAATTGGAGTGTTGTTCACGAAATGTAAATTCCAAATGTGTCTCTATTCAATTTTTAGGGAAAGAGAAGTAGTTTTATTTAGAAGTTGATTTTTCAAATTCTTTCCTGGGTTAGGAAAAGTCCAATTGTAGATACGAAATATAGTTTTTGTGAGTGTTATGATTAAGAAATATGTGATGTTAAATTGTAGCACGTCAAGTTAGAGCTCTCTCTTTGGAAAAGGAATTTATAGAATATCTTGTTTAGACAATCATGAAGTTATTGTTCACCCTTACCCTCCTAACAAACACATGGGAAGCTATTGTCAATATTAGTTGTTGACATTAAGAAAAGAAATTGTTTTATATTGTTAAATGTCAAGTTTACTATCGAAGTTTAGATAGGATTTCCCCTCGAGGGCTTTCGTGTATGTTTTTGATGAGCCTTTATAGATAGAAAGAAAGAAGAAGTTCTGGTGTTACATTGGCCGTAAAAGAACACTTCAATTGGAGAATGCTATGATTTTAAAGAGGACGATCCTACGTTTTGCCTTGATCAGAGACGGCTTTTTTAAAAAGTTGAAGATTGGATTTTTAGACTTTCAATCTTTAGATTTTCCCACCTTTTAATTTTTAACCCTTTATTAGTTGTGCAAATTGATTTATTTATAGACAAATTTTAGGGACATTTTTGTCATTTTTATGAGTTGACATCTTCACATTATTATGTTGAAAGTCATAATTAAGTCCAAGTTCCAACATTCTCATTGAGATTTCTACTTTCATGACACTTCATGTTCGTTATGTGCATGTGTGGGTTAATTGCATTGAAGTCTATGTTGATTTAGTTGTGTCTGGATTTTCACTTGAATGATGTCTATGTCCAATGTCATGTCGTGACCTAACGATGTTTTGACAATGCTTCCAATTGTATGTTAGTTAAATGATTAAGGGTTTGCATTCCTTTGATAACAAGTGCCTCAATCGTCGAGGCCTATATTTGTTAGACATGCTTCGGAGGCCAAGGTGCTAATATTAGTTTTGCGATACGTTGGTATGCAATGGGTCCTTTTTGTAACTCGCGTAGAGTCTAGATAGGCGATAATTATTTCAACATGTAACATTAGTCCCCGAAATCTGAGTTTCAAATTCAAGAAAAATGAAGAATTTATGATGTTTTCTTATTGCTAGTGCTCAAATTTTGTATTACTATTTAGATCTTTGCCTATTTTGTGCATCGTAATAATTGGAAAAGCAAAATAGACGAGTTTTCCGTGACACCTATGCATTTTGTGCCAAAAAGAACTGCGTAACAAATAACTTTTATTACAACCTCATAAGTATTCTGAGGCACTATGTACTAGAAATCCATGAGAAATCCAATTCGTGTATAGATAGCCTTTTTATCAAAGATATTTTCTTAATCCTTCGTTTAGCTAAAATCTGATCCTATATATTTTTTTTCAATCTGATGCTATAGGTAAGGTTTTACGCCTCTTCTGGAGAGGCTCTAGATCACCTCCACTTGGCAACCAACTAACAAGCCAAGCATGCTCAAACTCCATATCATCCTCCTATCTGTCCAAAATGAGGCCACATATAAGGTAGACGAGATGATGCGTCACTTCCTTCGAGGTGACATACAAAGATGATGTGCCACGTCTATTGTAGGAAGACAGTTAGAGGCAACGAGCCTCTCCTTCAATGGAAGGCATCTCCCATCTAATCTCTTCCAAGAGATATTTTGCATAGAGATCTTTTTAAGATAAAATCTTCTTACGATTGATTGATGTAACGTCTCTATAGTTGACACCTAAAGATCAAATCATCAGTATACTTTTCAGATAGCATTAAATTCCCATCAACCTATGATTGACGAATTGATATCTAGGAAGAGACACATCGGCCTTTAGATGATGCCATGTGTTTTTTGATCCAAAGGTCAATATTTCATCTATTTCACTATAAAAGCTCACACTTTGTGTCATTTTGGAGGTAATGCAACTTTACACATACATATGTAAACTTGCTTTCTCTCTATTGTTGATTTATTGTCGACAAACATATACATTTTGTGGCTTATGACTCCAGCACGTCCCATACTCAATATATTCTTTTCGTCGAATAACTTGACCATCAAAGTGCTTTTGATCGCATTTCCTACTATAGGATAAGGCCACGAGTGACTAAAGGTTTATCCAAATGTGTAGGAAAAAGGCTTACGTGGATGCAAGTGGAGCTAGGATCTATTGACCATGTTGCAGGTACAAAATTTGAGGTCAACAGATTGACGTTATCTATGAAAAATTATACTATAACCACGATCAACCCCATGAACAAAGCTTACCAAAATACAGCTTCCCCATTGAAAAGTTTAAGAATAAAGAACAAGTGGAAGTTTTGAGGAAGAAGAAATTTCTAAGTGTTATGTTGATTTAGGTGCTTATATTCCTTGTGTTAACGTGAAAAAATGTATAGACAAAATTCAAGCCAACTTAAGATATAAATGAAGATTTTGATTGATCGCGACTTGTCTATTACAAGAGTAAACTATCAGTCTTTTTCCTTTCCTCCACCCTTCCTTTTCTAAGGAAGAATTAACATGTATACTTCGCATTCCTGTCTTATCAGTTATAGTACCGAGCGGCAACTCTTGCCAATGACTTGCCCTGATTGGTTGCTAAGGTTGGCTTCAACAGGTTATCATGAACCTGTCTTCCTTGTGGCCCCCAATAATTAGTTAACTAATAGGCGATGGCACTATGACATGTGATTGGTAGAATTAGGAGGCACTAACAAGAACTTGTCCAATGTAATTTGAGTGATTTGATATTTTGATAATGTGTAAAGAATCTCCAATCATTATGTCTCATCAAGTACCAATGGTCATCAATACAAACAGAACTAAAATACTCGGCCTTAATTTGCGCGATCTTAATGCATATGACAAACTGTATTTAATGAGGTCTCATGTCAGAAGTCAACAGTTACCCCCCAAGTCGGTGCTCGCCTTGGTGACGGACTGACCTTGAACACGGATAGCTTATTTTGACATTTTTGAAATTATTACAGCAATAAATGTCTTTGAACAAGTGTCACATTTTGCTTTGCTTATGAACTGTTACGCACCTTTGATAGCTTCGTCTGGAAGCTTCACACCAAAACGACGTCGCTCTACTGAGATCAAATATGGCACTTCTTTTCTCCTCCATTTCTTCATTCAGCGGCCCAGATTACACCTCTTCATATTCTCTTCCTTTAAATAGGCTTTTCCTTTTCACTTTCACACCTTTTTGCTCTCGGATTCTCTCAAAAAATTTCTTCAATTTTTTCGTCAAGTTTGTCATTATCTTTCTGCTTGAGGTCGTCCATTTTCAGGTATTTCCTCAAATAGAAAATACTTTTTTTATTACTTTTTACCTCGATCATTTGCATGAGTTCGGACGAATTTAGGGTAAATTCCTGGAGTAACAAACATGAAGAATCTGTACCTTCCACATCTACGTCTTCTGCGAGTTCAGACTGTCAGAAGATATTAACTCCAATCCCTGTCTCCTTGGTTTACCCAGAAGACTTAAGTCATCTTGGGAACATGGAGTAACATAGTAAGTATGTCGATACTTCTAGTAGGGAAGATGTAGGGTCTCATGAGGGCGATTAGGAGAGCTCTCAGGAATGGGGGGCAGATTCATATAGGTCGGTAGTGACATGAGACATACTGGCGAGTTTAAGGGTGAAATATAACATTCTAAGCTCGGTAGAATTAGTAATACCTACGTCATCTGACTGTGCTAATAATCAACCATCACGATGTGTGGCTTTGAATTCTGCCATCCTGAATGATGGTTTGAGACTTCCCTTTCCTAGGATAATTCGTAAGTTTCTTTCCTTTTGGGGAATAGCTTCGACCCAATTATACCCAAACGACCGGAGGAATTTAGTCACGACCTTAATTTTGTGGAACAAATTAGGTCACTCCGAGCTGAGTGTAGCGCAATTAAATTCTCTTTTTACCTTTAAGAAAGACGAGAAAAATATTGGTTGGTGGTACGCCAGTGTCAGACATAGGATGTGAGGTCCATTAGTGTTAGATACTCCTTTCTCGATAAAGAAATGGAAAAAAAGAGTTCTTTTTTGTACTTGGAGAGCGGCAATTCCATCCTACAGAGGTGAATAGAGAGGACGTAGTCCCCACTCTCTATCATACATTATGTGAGTGACCATTATCTTTGTCCCTTCTAGCGTTTATTTCATGAACATTAACTGGTCTGATTTCACTTGCAGATTATAAGAAAGACACCTTAACCTCGACCACTCAGAGACATGCTAACGTTATAAGTACTCTTCTGAAGAAGTAGATGTCTTGCAAATTTGTGATCTCCAACACAAACCTCTTCTAAATGGGACTACTTCAGCCTCTCCAACCGACCTCAGTCCCAACTCGTGTCTCTGCTTCTATCCCCACTTTTTCCGGTAAGTATTTTCCAAGTATTTCAATTGATATTTACTTTGAGTGTTGAGCTAATGTATACCCATTTTTGTTTAAAGTCAAGATCTAGAAATGTTGGGATATAAGGCAGCGAAGGCAGTGGCAGTAGCCGCTAAGTAAAAAAAGAGGGATACTCCTACCCAAGCTGTAGACCGACTTGAAGAGCTTGAGGTCGAACCTGAGCAGCCCTTAAAACAGCGTCGCTCTCAGGAGCCACCAAGGCAGTCTACTCCAACATGTACTCCTTCAGAAAGGTATACACCTTTATTACCTCTTCAAGGGTCGCCGTCAGTTCTTATCTCCTTCCCAATCACTACTACAACTAGCTCTTCGAGGTCGTAGGACAAGTGCCCAAATCTGTAAAGACCCAACATTGATAATCTAGTGGGTCACCAACTGAGATGTTTTTAGACTTTTTGAGAGTCCTATCCCTAGATGGGGAATCTACAGTAGCATTTCCTTCTCCCTTAGGAGAATCTGCCACGTTGCTCACCAGGAGCTGGAATGAGCGAGAAAATTTGTTCCTCGCTAAGATGCTAGTGGGCAAGGCCATAATCTCAGCCCAACTTCACAACCATCCATCCATCTTATATGTAATGTCTGTAGCAGACAAGATAATTTGCTCAAACTTGAGTATTTTGAGATCATAATCTGTAACTCAAACTACTTTTCCATTTTCAGGTGAAGGCCGAGCTAGAAAAAATGCTTGAGGTAAAGAACAAGAACTTAACCCTATTTGAGAATATGGATGCAGAAAATGTAAGGTTTGCAGAGAAGGAGAGAGACTATAAATATCGCCTGAATAACATGGGGATGGAGCTGGAGGTGAAGTCAGCCTCGACTCTGAGACTTTTAGATGACTGTGATGCCTTACGAATTTGGGGAGATAAGTCTACCTCTCGAGCTGCAAGTAAAAAGAAAAAGGCTGAATAAAAGAAAGCTCAGGCTAACGAGGCTACGAGAGAGCCGATGAGGCCATCAAGAAGGCAGAATAGGCTGAGGTTAAGGCTTCCAAAGCGGTTGAAAATTGGAGGGCCTCTCTTAAGTTCGATGCACTAGCTCAAGATGCATATGTTGTGGCCTTAGGAGAAATAATAAAGCACATCAACAAAGAAAGGCCGGATTTTGATACCTCTTTCTTGTAGAAACCTATGAGAAGCCAAAGAAAGAGCTTGAACAGTTGTCGAAGGTAGGAGTTCGGATCTCTCCTACCAATGAAGATGTTGAGGACGAGGTCCCAGTTCCACTTGACCCACCAACTTCTTAAGTCTTATTTGTTATAGTTTTTGTTGTTTGAGTTTTTGTCGAACTTTGTTACTTCGAAACTCCTTTTGTAATTTTATTATATCGATGAATGGATATTAGTTCGTCTTTTTCTTTATGCAAAATGTTATTACTTCGGTGATACATTGAATTATCTAAGTGTTGTAACACATGCAACTTTAGCTCAACTTGCTGGTGAGCAAGACTTGAATGATTTCATTGTTAAATTTATCTAAGTGTTGTAGCACATGCAACCTTAGTTCGGCTTGCTGGTGAGCAAGGTCTAATGATTTTCTCGGCAGGAGATTTATCTAAGTATTGTAGCACATGCAACCTTAGCTCGGCTAGCTAGTGAGCAAGACTTAAATGATTCCCTTGGTAGGAAATTTATCTAAGTGTTGCAGTACATGCAACCTTAATTTGACTTGCTTTATTCTTGTAATTTCTGATGAAACATACACTTTTATTATAGTTGTATAGTACAAAATACACTCATTTTCTACTGGTAATATTTCTTAAGATGTTCCACGTTCCAAGGATGCACTAGAGGTTTGCCTTTCATAACCTTTAACTCATAAGCATCCTTGAGTAGTACTCTAGTTACTCTATAAGGACCCTTCCAATTAGACCCTAAATATCTGGAGCTAGGTTCTCTAGTAGCTTGGAAACTTTTCCTTAACACCAAAGTACCAACCTCGAACACTCGTTTTCTAACATTTTGATTATAGTATTTGCATTGCGTTGCTTATATGCGGCATTCCTGAATCCGGATTCATTTCTCTTTTCTTCTATCAGATTCGGTTCTACTCGAAAACCTTTCTCATTTTCATCCTCATTGTGAATCGTTGTTCGAATAGAGAGAACTCCTATCAAGTAGAATCACAACTTTCGTCCCAAAAGCTAGAGAAAAATGGATTTCTCCAGTGTTATTCCTGCTCGTAGTGCAATAAATCTATAGCACACTGGGAAGTTCCTCAGCCCATCCCTTCTTTAGACCATCGAGATTTGCCTTCAGTGTATGCTTGATGATCTTATTGATTTCTTCAACTTGACCATTAGCTTGAGGATGATTTAGCGTAGAGAAATGCTTCTATATGCCAAGTCCTTTGCAAAAACTTGCAAAGCGAGCATTGTCGAATTGTTTTCCATTGTCTGTCACAATAGAATGAGGTACTCCAAACTTGCACATAATGGACTTCCACACGAAGTTAGTGATTTTTTGCTCGATGATTTTAGCAAGGGGTTCAACTTCTACCCACTTAGTAAAGTAATCCACTACAACAATTGCGAATTTCGTTCCACTATTGCCAGTAGCATGGGGTTTGAAGAAAGGCCAAGGGGCCATTACATGGTTCAACTCTTCGGCGGGAACCTAATCTTAGGAGCAAAATGCTGACATTTATCACATTTGCTCACAAAATCTAACGCATCTCTTTTCATGATGGGCAAAAGTATCTTTGTCACATGATATTGTGAGCCAGTGATTGTCCATCGGAATGGTTTCCACACACCCCTTCGTGTACTTCTTGCAAACCATAAAGTGCTTCTTCTTCATCTAAACATCTCAATAAGGGTATGTAATATCCCATTTTATAGAGAATATCGTTAATTAGTGTGTACCTCGCTGACCTTGTCCGAAGTCTTTCCGCCTTATTGGATCTTCTGGACATATCCATGTCTTTAGGTAGGAACTAATTTCATCCATCCATGTAGAGTTGGGATCAATATTCATAGAAACAACTTCCAGTGTCTCGATGGCAGGATAGGGAATTCTCTATACATGGATGTTGACAAACCCTTCTATTCGTTCACTTGTGGCCAACTGAGCTAATGTGTCTTCATGACCATTCTGAGTTCGGGGAATTAGTTTGACTAGCACAGTTTGGAAATTTTCAAATTCTCATTTAACGATTTAAATACAACTATCCATTCTCTTTTTCTTAGCTCGGTAGACCTTGTTGATTTGGTTGACCTCCAATTGTGA
Source organism: Fraxinus xanthoxyloides (assembly GCA_903798325.1). NCBI lineage: Eukaryota > Viridiplantae > Streptophyta > Magnoliopsida > Lamiales > Oleaceae > Fraxinus > Fraxinus xanthoxyloides. The sequence goes on from CAIGRL010140671.1 coordinate 9,448, forward strand.
GTCGCAGTAGACTATCAAATGAGGAATTTTAATCTCTTTTATCATTCTTACCCTAGCTACGAGTGCTTCATAATCAGCTTCGTTGTTGGAAGCCTTGAAATCGAACATGAGAGCCTCACATAATAAATGCCAATTGAGACAAACTACGACATTCCTACCACAGATCGAGCTTCAATGGAATCCGTCCACAAAGAGTTCCCATGGGAGGTTATGAAGGGGTTCTTCTAGTGGTTTCGAGCTGAACTTCGCCACAAAATTAGCAAGTATTAGGCTTCTATAGGATTTGCCTTAACGGATAATTGGTCAAGATCTAAATAGGATGCTCTAGGAAATACGGGCTCAACTTTCTTACTACTATAACAACGACATAGGCCAATTTCTCTAAAGAAGAATAACGGAGCTTGGCTTCATGGAGGGCTTTGCTGACATAGTAAACTGGCTGTTGTACTCATTCCTCCTCTCGAGCCATAACATGATGTTGACCTATGGTTGATTTCATCGTTAATGTTTTGATCATAACAAATAAGATTAATATTATTTCTAATAATTGATTTTGAGTGATGATAGTTTAATGTTAAAATCAATCGAGAATTGTCAAAATCAACACATTATAAATCGGGTTCATGAAGAAGATTAATATCAAATCAAGTATTAAAGTCAAATGTCAAGAAAGATCAAGATCAAGAGTTTAAGAGCCAAACATGGAAGAAATTTCAAGTAAGATCAAAGACTAGGCTTTTGAGATAACACTTTGATCTTAGTAATGAATGACAATAGCTCAAAAATCATTTTGTGCATAAAGTAATTTTTATATCACTTGTATAANAGTTTAATGTTAAAATCAATCGAGAATTGTCAAAATCAACACATTATAAATCGGGTTCATGAAGAAGATTAATATCAAATCAAGTATTAAAGTCAAATGTCAAGAAAGATCAAGATCAAGAGTTTAAGAGCCAAACATGGAAGAAATTTCAAGTAAGATCAAAGACTAGGCTTTTGAGATAACACTTTGATCTTAGTAATGAATGACAATAGCTCAAAAATCATTTTGTGCATAAAGTAATTTTTATATCACTTGTATAAAATATTTTGATCAAAAGTAAGATTTGATTTTTTAAATTGATAATTGAACTTAGATCATATCTGAAAAAATGCCAACAGTCAACGGTCAACCAAATGTTCGGCTGGACAGAAAAACTTGTTGTCAGTCCGAATGTTTGGATGGATGAATCAGACGTCCGGTTCATCCCAACGGGTCGATTTTTTGACCGTTCCGACTGATTTTCAATGGCTAATTTTAGGGTCGTCCAATACTGTTGCGAACGTCCAGTTGGGTCGTTCGATTAGACAGAAAAGTTGGCTTTTCTCTCTTCTATAAATACCAACTCACTTTTCATTCATTTTAACAATTCAAAGAGAATTATAGAGAGGTTTTTTTGAAATAAAATAA
>CAIGRL010140694.1:0-10927 GCA_903798325.1 Fraxinus xanthoxyloides
ATGAAAATTATTGTTGGTAACACCTCAAAATGTTTGAAATTTGGGGCGTAACATTACTAGCTCAAGGACTTGGTTTTACAGCGCTTTGAGTTGAGTTAGATTCTACAGTGGCTATTCACTGCATCACTAGAGGAGGAGGACCATGGACTATTTAGTGCATACTCAGACGTATAACAGATATCATATCATTTGACAGATATACAGTTTCTCACATTTATAGAGAAGGAAATCAGGTTGCAGATGCTCTTGCTGCTGAGGGTTGGGATCATTGACGATATCAGGTATATGGACTACATGACCTACCACGACATATTAAGGCTAATACAAGTTGACATACATAGATTTCCCAGAGTTTGATTATTATTTTTACTGTCCTCATCTATTGTATTCACTATTTTCATGTAACCATTAATAAAATTTCGTAGGTACCACCCTCCTTTAATAAAAAACACTAGGAAAACCAATTGGAGATGAATAGAGAATTAAAAGACATAGTTGATAGTTAGATGAAATCAAAACCCTAGGTTGTTATTATCTTGTTTAATCCTTAAGTTTCTACTGTTGATTTAGTCAAGCTTTCAATTTACATTTAGTTAAATTTCATTGATCCAATTAATTCAATCGTCTATATAAATGGTTACTATAATTATAGTACTTAATAGATATTAATTATGAAATACATGTGAGTTTGACATCCTAACTCATTATAATATAAGATTTGACATTGTGAAGCACACTAAATCAGATAAGCTAGAATCCAAATCTAATAAATGCATATTTGTAAAATATCCAAGATAGAAAATCGAATAAATGCTATTATCCTTTTGTAATGAAAGTCTTTGTCACAAAAGATGCCATATTCTTATAAAAAAATTCATTGTAGCAAAGGGCAATGGGAGCAAATTAGAACTTGAGGATATTGAAGAATCAACATATATGGTTGATCACGTAGATGAACTTAAGTCTGATCCCACACCAGTTGAGGGACAAAATTAAGATGAACCGTGTGTTGGAGGAAATGGACTAAAATGAAGGAAAACCAAAGTTCAGGGACAAAAATGAGATTAGCTAAAAGATGACCCGAAGAAGAAATTGAAGAGGCAAAGATGGCGATATCAAATTGGGCATGGCAAATTTGCATTGGAAGAAGATAAATAGGGAAAAATGTCGAGGTGTGAGAAATTGAAGGACTCAACCGCAAGAGATTGAAGATTGATATCTCTATGCGGTCGCATAGCATGAACGCTATGCGGTCACATAGAGACATGCAAAGAAATCACTTGGGCGGTTAAGGTATTCTATGCGACCGCATAGAATCCTTCTATGCGGTAGCATAAAAGGAAAATTAGAGCGAATTCTGAGTTTCCTATTTTGAAACAAATTCTTATGGACAGATGATTTAAGTCACGTGTAAACTCAAAAAATTCCTAGAAAGATGGTGACGCTTTATTTTCAGAGAAAAAGGCATTGAAGAGCAAGGAAGAAGGCAAAAACGAGATATTCCACTCCAAGACTCAAGATTTCAAGATTTAAATTCAAATTTTTGGGATGTTTTCTACTAAATATTTTTCTTGTTCTTTTATTTTATTCATGTTAGGCTAGATTTTCATTGTACTAGGAGAACGATGATCCTTATAATGGAACTTTTAATTCTTTATTTTGCAATTTGATTCCAAAACACGAATAATTGATGATATACACTTTAATGTCTCCATGATTAAATGCATGTGATTATGTGAGTTTGGGTGATCTATTTCATGCATTCGAAAGAAAGGAAGTAGATTCGACAGGGTATAAATCATCGTAGGGTACAATGTGGGATATAAATATACCGCTATGCCTTACGTGAATATTTAGATGTTTACAAAATGTCATGCATTCTTGTATATTTGCATTTGTCATAGAAATATAGTCAAATGGTATGCTAGAATATGTTCAATTCTACTTAAGAGAGATTATTGAATAGTTTAGGAACATTGATTCTTCAACTAATTCGTCATGTTGTCAAATTGTGAATTAAGGGTTAAAAGTGAACTTATTTTGTTATTCGAGATCCTAGTGTGCTTTTCATAAATTAATTTCTTCAAGCGTTTGCATTCAGATTTTACTTTTCGTTTTACTTTACTTATATTCATATAAATTTGCATTCGTAGTATACCTTAGACAAATTCACGTTTCAATCATATCTTTGAAATATTTGGTTTTGGTTAAGGTCGAGGTAAATAAAACTTAAACTACTTAATATCCGTGGGAACGACATTCGGACTTAAAAATCCATTTTATTACTTGAACGATCCGTATACTTGCGGTAATCAAAGTCAAATAGAATTTCGGCGTGTCAAGTTTTTGGCGTCGTTAACAGGGATTAAGTTTTAGTTTGATTTTGTTATTTAAACATTAATTCAAACTTGTTTTTAATTTTAGTTTACATATTATTTTCTATGTAGTTTGTATACTTACACTGAGCTAAGTGCTGCTATTTTTCGCTTCTTCACATATTCTATACGAAGATCAGTTAGCGGTGAACTACTTCCTTGATTTGAAAATTGAACGAACTTTTCATCACAGACACAGGATAGCAAGAACAACACTACAAGAAAATCAATGATACATACAAATGGCTGATCAACAACTACCGAAAGTATATCCTACAGCTCCAGCCAATGCAGAGTCACAATATGATGGGAATGCGCTTCTTGGGGATTTCTTGTCACCATTTGTTGCTCAAAGTCAGTCCAACATTATCTACCAAGCATTCGAACAGCTAAACTTTCAGTTGAAGATGAACGTCATCCAAGTTTTCCAAAATTGACATCAATTCTACAGGACGGCCAACGAGAATCCGCATACACATGTATCCCGCTTCTGGATATGTATCAACATTTCATGTACCAAAGGATATCAAAAGATGCGATCAAGCTGATGTTATTTCCACATTCTGTGGGATAAGACACTTGAGTGGTTAGATTCACTCCTTATGGCAAGTATCACTTATAGAACGATCTAGTTTACAAATTCTGCACGAAGTTCTTCTCAACAGTTAAGGTTGTGAGATTGAGGCAAGCCAGAATGAATCTGAGTCATTTTATGAGGCATGGAACAGATTTAAGAATGTGCTGAGGAAATATCCTCAACATGGGTTTGACATATCATCACAAATCAGATTTTTCTACACATGACTGCTTCCAACTTTCAAGAACATGGCTGACTCATCATCAAATGGCTCATTAACCACCAGACCATTGATGGAGCTTAGGAGTTGTTTGAAATAATGGCTATCACTTTAGCCATGTGGTCTTCAGATCGAGGAGGTCCAAAGAAATCAGCTGGAGTCTACGAGGTAGTTACCTACTCGGCCTTCTCTGCAAAGATTGACTCCTTATTTCACAAGATGGAGAGCATAACACAAACGGTGAAATCATCACAAGTAAGGAAGTCAAATTGTGAAGAATGTGGAGCAGAACATGGCACAACCAAATGTCTCATCCTTACACAAGAAGTGGAACATGTGGATTATGTTCAATAGGGTCAACCACTGCCCAACAACCATCATTCTGACACATACAATCCGGGATGTAGAAATCATCCAAATTTCTCTTGGGGTGGAAATCAGAATCACAATCACAACCGAGCTCAAGGGCAGTCACAATAGGAGAAGAAACCCCAGTTGGAAGATATGTTTGCAAAGCTCATGGAAAAGAACGATAAATACATGGAGACCACAAATCAGTTTATGAGGAAAACCGAAACAAACTCCCAAAATCAAGGTGCAGTGATTAAGAATGTGGAGACACAGATGAGACAGTTGGCTCTGTCTATGACAAGAAGAGTGCCTGGTGCATTGCTAAGTAATATAGAAGTGAATCCTAAGGAGTGTGTTCAAGCCATTACTACAAGAAGTGGAGTTCAGCTATCTGAGATACATGTAAAAAGGTCGGGTGCAAATACAAAGCAAGTGGAGTCTTCTGAAGAAGGGAATGAGAAACAAATTGACAACACTAGCAAGACACCGGTGAAAGAAAGTCCAGCAATGTCAGAGCAAATGCTAGATAATTCGGTGAACCCCTATGGGCCACCCATTCCATTCCCACAACATTTGAGGAAGTACAAGATGGAGCAGTTATAAAAAAAATTTCTTGAAGTGTTCAAAAAGCTCCATATAAACATCTTACTGGTTGATGCACTATTCCAAATACCGAGCTATGCTAAATTCGTGAAAGACATTCTATCAAACAAACGCAAGTTGGAGGAGCATGAGACAGCAATGTTAACAGAAGAAGTCAGTGCTAGAATTCAAAAAAAGTTTCCACCAAAATCGAAGGATCCAGGGAGTTTTACTGTTCCCTGTAGTATTGGTGAAATTTATTTTGATAAATCTTTGTGTGATCTTGGCGCAAGTACTAATTTAATGCCTCTATCTATTTTCAGGAAACTTGGATTAGGAGAAGCCAAAGCAACCATAGTAACATTGCAATTGGCTGACCGGTCTCTAACACACCTAAGGGAAATAATAAAGGACGTGCTAATCAAGGTGGAAAATTTATCTTCTCTGTTGATTTCCTCATCTTGGATATGGAAGAAGACAAAGATGTTTCACTAATCCTGGGCAGACAATTTTTTGCCACAGGCAGAGTACTAATTGTTGTTCAGAAGGGTAATTAATTTTAAGGCTGGGTGAAGAACGGATCTCTTTCAATGTTTTCAAAGCCATGCAGTTTCCCTCCAAGTCAGACAGTTGTTTTAGAATTGATGTAATTGACAAGGTGGTTCATAATACATTTTTATTTCAACATCCTTCAGATGCATACGATGAGTGTATCACACATTCTCAATCAACAAATTTAGATTCCCTTGAGACTGAGACATGTGCATGGTTTCTGGAAACCAACCTACCGTATTTTTGAAAACAGCACTTTGAAGAACTTGGATTAGGAACCAAAAAGCCTGTACCATCCCTTTACCAGCCACCTAAACTGGAGCTCAAACAACTGCCATCGCATCTCAGATACACTTATTTGGGAAAAGCATGCACTCTCCCAATGATTATCTTAAACACAATCAGCGAGGTGGAGAAAGAAAAACTATTTCGGGTACTAAGGGAGCATAAAACAACAATAGGATGGAGAATAACATATATTAAAGGGATCAACCCTTCATTCTACATGCATAAGATTCTCATAGAAGAGAATTTTCAACCCAGTGTAGAGTCAGCGGAGGTTAAATCCAAATATGAAAGACGTGGTCCAGGCCGAGGTATTGAAGCTCTTAGATACATGCATCATCTATCCTATATCAGATGGTGCGTGGATCATCCTAGTTTAAGTTGTGCCAAAGAATGGGAGAATTACAGTCGTACCAAAGAATGAACTCATTCATACCAAAACAATCACGGGATGGAGGGTTTGTCTTGACTACCGCAGACTCAACACGGCCACACGGAAGGATCATTTTCCTCTCCCATTCATTGATCAAATGTAGGAGAGGTTGGCAGGTCACTCACATTACTATTTCCTCGATAGGTATTCAGGTTACAATCAATTACTAGTAGCGCCGGACAACCAGGAGAAGACCATCTTTACCTACCCTTATGGTACATTTGCTACCGTAGGATGCCTTTGCTCTATGCAACGCTCTAGCCACATTTCGAAAATGCCCGACATGGTTGAAATGTTCATAGAAGTATTCATGACTTCTCTATTTTTGGGTCTTTGTTTGATGAGTGCTTGAAACATCTGAACGTGGTCCTACAGAGATGCATGGAAACAAATCTTACTAAACTGGGAGAAATGTCATTTCATGGTACAAGAGGATATTGTATTAGGACATCGAGTTTTAGCTAAAGGAATTGAAGTGGATAGGGAAAAAACCTAAGTCATTGAGAAATTACCACCACCAACTTCTGTCAAGGGTGTTAGCAGTTTCTTAGGTCATGCCGGATTCTACAGACGGTTCATCAATGACTTCTTGAAGATCACTAAACCACTATGCAATTTGTTGATGAAAGACATCTCATTTGACTTCAATGAAGAGTGTTTGGCAGCTTTTCACACCTTAAAAAGAAGCTTACTTCAGCTCCAGTGGTTGTCGTACCAGATTGGGAGTTACCGTTTGAGTTGATGTGTGATGCTAGTTATTACGTCGTAGGAGTTGTATTGGGGCAGCAGAGATATTAAGGGCCTTGGTTAGATAGTGGGTGCTATGGGTGCCACCATCCAGACTATTCGCGATGACATGATTACTACCCTCAACTTTGCATCAAATGCTAGTAGGGAGTTGTTGGCTACCAGACGTGAGGTGGAGATCATGAATGGGCGGCTGAATAACTATGTGGGGAAAGTTGATGGGATTAAGCTACATGCCAACGAATCATGGGATCAGTTGGGGAGTATTGAGGTTGACATTCGAGACATGCGCATCGAGCTTGTCCGGCAACCAGAATTGATGAGACAGATACTCATCCATCTACCACCATCATCAGCTGATAACACTTCTACACTACAGTTCCATCCACCACCGCATTACTGATCAGGAGAGCATTCTAGACCCCACTTCCGTTACCTTTTCTTGAACTTTTTATTATTGTTCTGCATATTCTTTGTTTTTATTTTCTTTTATTTGACGTTCTCCCACATTGAATAAATAAAGACATATGTTCGAGTCTATATAACTCGAATGATTAAGTCTGCAAAGGTTTAAAACTTGGTGCCCTATGGTCATCTGACTTGGGAGTCATCGGCCTAAAGCTCACTACAGGGGTTATGCAGAAAGCAAATGAAAGATGTTATATAAAAAATCTATCTATTGATGATTAACATACATGCTATTATGTATGAAATGCATTGATTAGCCCCAGACATTCAATTGATAAGACTATATATTTAATGCGAGACAAGTAGCTTAGTTTAATCTCAAAGGTTGAAGAAATCAAAAATAGGAGAGCCTCTACTTGTTGAAGTATGAACTTGTGATAGTATGATTTATTAGAACTAAGAGAGGGGAAAGAATAGATGTAAATGAGTTCAACCTCAGAACACACCTCAAGATAATTGAGTGAAAAAAATAAGTTTGAGTATGTGTATCTTTCAACCCATAAGAGTGAAAATTTGACTACGTTTGGTCGGGTATGAGTCAGTCCTGAGCCCATATGTTGGTATGAGTTTTCACACACACGTTGCGTTTTGCATATAGCATGTGGAGATTGATGTAATTTTGTACGACTGTGTTTGTTCATGTATTTCTTACTAAGTTCCAATCCTGAGATATGTCAAATTATTAAACCATATGTTACTTAGAATTAAGTTATGACTTTGTTTGAGAACAAACAATGATTCAAATTTAGGGGAGTTGATAAGAGCGTCTTTACACGTTTATTTTAGTTCACAAACATGGATAATTGTCGATTAATGTACGGAATACAGCTTATTTCGGGTAATTTGTGGTTTCCTATTTTGAATCAAATTCTTATGGAAAAAGGATTTAGGTCACATATATAACTCGAAAAATTTCCAGAATGATCGTGACGCATTATTTTGAGAGAAAAAGACATTGAAAAGCAAGGAAGAAGGCAAAAACAAGGGATTTCACTCCAAGACTCGAGATTTCAAGATTTAAATTCAAGTTTTTGGGTAATGTCTTCTACTAAATATTTTTCTTGTTCTTTTATTTTATTCATGTTAGGCTAGATTTTCATCGTAGTAGGAGAACGATGATCCTTGCCATGTGAACTTTTAATTCTTTATTTTGCAATTTAATTCCAAAACACTAATTATTGATGTTGAATGATTTATATACACTTTAATGTCTCCATTGTTAAATGCATATGATTATGTGAGTTTGGGTGATCTATTTCATGCATTCGAAGAAGGGAAGTAGATTCAACAAGATATAAATCATCGTATGGTCCGATAGGATATAGAAATATATCGATATGCCATACGTGAATGTTTAAGTATTTACAAAAGGTCATAAATTCTTGTATATTTGCATTTGTCATAGAAATATAGTCAAATGGTAAGTTAGAATATGTTCAATTTTACTCGAAAGAGATTATTGAATATGTTCAAAAACTTGACACATCGAAATTGTGTTCGAATTTGATTACCACAAGTGTACGGATCGTTTAAGTAATAAAATGGATTTTTAAGTCCGAATGTCGTTCCAATAGAAACTGAGTTAGCTTAAGTTTTACTTACCTCGACCTTAATCGAAACTAAGTATTTCAAAGATGTGATTGAAACGTGAATTTGTCTAAGTTATACTACGAATGCAAATTTATATGAATGAAAATAAACTAGAAGGCAAAATAAAATTTGAATGCAAACACTTGAATATATTAATTTATGAAAAGCGCACTAGAATCTCGAATCACAAAGCAAGTTCACNAATTTTACTCGAAAGAGATTATTGAATATGTTCAAAAACTTGACACATCGAAATTGTGTTCGAATTTGATTACCACAAGTGTACGGATCGTTTAAGTAATAAAATGGATTTTTAAGTCCGAATGTCGTTCCAATAGAAACTGAGTTAGCTTAAGTTTTACTTACCTCGACCTTAATCGAAACTAAGTATTTCAAAGATGTGATTGAAACGTGAATTTGTCTAAGTTATACTACGAATGCAAATTTATATGAATGAAAATAAACTAGAAGGCAAAATAAAATTTGAATGCAAACACTTGAATATATTAATTTATGAAAAGCGCACTAGAATCTCGAATCACAAAGCAAGTTCACTTTTAATCCTTAATTCACAATTTGACAACACTACGAATTAGTTGAAGAATCAATGTTCCTAAACTATTCAATAATCTCTCTCGAGTAGAATTGAACATATTCTAGCATACCATTTGACTATATTTCTATGGCAAATGCAAATATACAAGAATGCATGACGTTTTGTAAACATAAGGCATATTGATATATTTCTATCCCCTATCAGACCCTACAGTGATTTATACCTTGTCGAATCTACTACCATTCTTTCGAATGCATGAAATAGATCATCCAAACCCACTTTCGAATGCATGAAATAGATCATCCAAACCCACATAATCACATGCATATAATCATGGAGACATTAAAGTGTATATAAATCATTTAACATCAATCATTCGTGTTTTGGAATCAAATTGCAAAATAATGAATTAAAAGTTCACACTGCAAGGATTATCGTTCTCCTAGTACAATGAAAATCTAGCCTAACATGAATAAAATAAAAGAACAAGAAAAATATTTACGAGAAGACATCACCCAAAAACTTAAATTTAAATATTGAAATCTTGAGTTTTGGAGTGAAATCCCTCGTTTTTGTCTTCTTCCTTGTTTTTCAATGCATTTTTCTCTCAAAATAATGTGTCACCATCATTCTCGGAATTTTTCGAGTTATATACGTGACCTAAATCCTCTTTCCATAAGAATTTGATTCAAAATAGGAAACCCAAAATTCGCCCTAATTTTCCTTCTATGCGGTTGCATAGAATACCTTGACTACCCAAGTGATTTCCCTGCATGTCTCTATGCGACCGCATAGCAATTTTTTTTAAAAAAAAAATTCTCCATGAAAGATATGAGAGAATCAACTTATATCTTAAGAACTAGGATATGTACAGAGATGATTTCTTAGAATATCTCAATCTATATATATAGATAAAATCTTAAAAATATTTAAAGATGGAGGAAATAAACTAAGAGTTCATGGATATACTTATGCCAACTTTCAATCAGACTAGGATGATAGCAAGTCTCAATTAAGATATTTTTTTACCCTCAATAATGAAGCGATTATTTGGAAATATTCAAAATAGAAAACAACCACTGATTCAACAAGCCTAATGCATCGCTGCTTTAGAAGCAACAAATGTTATGGTTTGAATCAAAAAGTCCATTAACGAATTTTCAGTAGTTCCTAGTATTGTTAATTTATATATTTGTATTGTGATAACAATAGATCTATCACGCAAGCAAATGAACTAAGATCTCAACAACCCAAACGTATGTTAAGGCGATATCACCTCATTAGAAAGATGACTAGTGGTAATATTAAAGATTCTTAGACAAGGAGTTGTTGCGGTATAAACATGATCGTCATATAAACTTTTATTATATAAGATACATGGGTGATGTGATCTAGTGTTAGTAGGAGTTTGCAAATGTTATGTTCTAGGTCCAATTGATTTTGAACGTAAACAATTTGATTATGATTGATGCATATTATTTATCATAGATCTATTATTTAATAGAATTATTATTTGGATAAATTAAATTAATAGTGTCCACAAATTCAAATTTTGGTAACTTGTTAACCAAGAGGAGTTGTAATTGTGAGTTACAAATTATATATGACTGAATCTTAAATTGTTCATGGTCATAAGTAATAACGAGATATGACATTATTATTATGGATAAACTAGCACGTGTGACTTTTTCACTTATGACGCAAATTTTTTTTGTTAAGAGAACAAAATATATGAAGAACCTTTAAAGAGACCCCACATGTATAACTATTTGAGTATTAGTAGCTAATCTCTAAAATTCGGTAGTGAAATTGGTCCTTCGGATTGAGCTCGTCATAGTACATAATATAAGGATATTCATACTTTGGTGAAATTGGATGTTACGCTGCCAAAAGTCATTAATATAACATCGTTCAAGTATATCAAAAGTTATATGAAGCTTATAAATGATCAATAAATAATTCATCGCTCATAGTTAGTAACAGATTATGATATCTATTTCATTCTATTTAATTTGATATAGAAATTCAGGCCAAGGTGAGTTCATAAATTGAAATATGTTTCGACGATTATTGATATAAGAGCTTAACGGAATATATGATCGATTAATAGAGATTGACACATCTTTATATCTCATATTTGATCAGGATATATTGTTGAAGAGATTATAATTGGCTAATTAGCACGAAACGT
>CAIGRL010140703.1:0-19314 GCA_903798325.1 Fraxinus xanthoxyloides
TGATATCGATAAGCTTTCAATATCTAATGTTCCTTCAGGATCAAAAAGGCGAGCTCTGGATTCATTTTGCTTTTCTTATTCTTCATTTTTTAGTGTGGATAATGGTTTCTGTTTTTAATTTGAAGTAGTCTGTCTATACATGTTTTAGTTACATTCATCATATATTAATGTGAAACTTGCTCTTATTGTTATTTTTTTTTATATTGGGATAATGTTTCTGCTCATACCTTAAAGTTGTTTGTCTACTTTCATCTCGTATTAATGGAAAAAAAGCTTATGGAAGATACACATTATAAATTTTCTGTGTCTATAGCCTTTAGCAATCTGAACGTGCTGAACAGTTGATACTATAACATCTTTCTTGACTGTAACAATACCTTTTACTAGTAAACTGATTAATTCATAAAGTTCATTTAAAGTGAGCATACAGAATCCAGAGACTGAACAACTGTTATTTGTTGTTGTGGACAAAGTAGTAAATGATCGAGCAGCATTCTTATGAAGAAATTTCTAATCGTTGAAGGTAATCTAAATAAATAATCTTCTTCCCTCAACCTGAGTTTGAATCTCGCTGCCACCCGTTTATATAAATTATCCATGAGTCAAGTGTTTGATAGAAAGTAAACCATGCTTATTAAATCATAAGAAATACAGCAGCATGTTTAGCATGACTATGTAGCCTGAGGGGAGAGGTGTTCTCTTGTGGCATGCAAAGGTTAACAGATTTATGCAATTAAAAATTATTTAGCTTTTCTTATTGAAATGACATCATTTCAATTTCTTTAATCAATCCATATTCATGTGTTTATAGTATTCGTTAGTTTATGTTATGCTGTTTTGAATTCTTATTTTCATTCAGGTTTTGGGCGCATATAGTAATGGCATATGTATTCACATTTTGGACATGCTATGTCCTTTACAAGGAATACAAAATCGTTTCTACTAAGAGGTTGCATTTTCTAGCTTCTGCTGACCGAAGGCCAGATCAATACTCTGTGAGTTTGGAAAATTTTATTAGTTACATGTCTGTTCAATGTTGGATCCACTTTTCATCTGATTGCAGGCTTTTCTATGAACTAGTTACATACTTTTAGCCACCTGCTTATCAATTCCAATTAATTTTTCAGGTTCTAGTGAGAAATGTTCCTCCTGATCCAGATGAATCAGTTAGTGAGCACGTTGAACATTTCTTTTGCGTAAATCATCCTGATCATTATCTTACACATCAGGTTTGCTTCCATAAAACTCTATTTATGATATTCTGACAAATAAAGATACATTTCTTAGCTTTAAAGGATAGTTAAAAATGAGACTTCATTCTTTAGGGCCGATACTGAGACTTCATCCTGAGATATAACCACATCTTATGCATGTGTTGCTAGTAGGAGACCAAAAATGACCATGGAACCAGTAGGATACCAATGTTGCTATCGATTCCAATCCACCTGCGTGTGATTGTAGATTTAACTCTTATATATAAGGATTGGAAAAGGGAAGAACTAGAGTGTAGCCGATTGGAAAGAAAAGAAAATAAGAGAAACGGACCATTTTAGAGAGCAAAAAATAAAAGAAATGGACCATTGTAGAGAACAGACCTATTAGATTAAGTCTAAAAGTCCTTTTTTTTCATAAAGCGGCCCTAGTTAATTGAATTTATGTGTTTGTCTTGTTCATTTAATTCTGAACTTGTAATTCTGTTTAGTTTCTCAATAACTGGATTGTAGATTGTATATAATGCAAACAAGCTTGCTAAATTGGTTGAGGAGAAGAAGAGTTTTCACAATTGGTATACTTATTACCAAACACGATATGAGAGAAACCCTAAAAACAGACCCCAGACAAAGGTATTTCTCCTTGCATGGAAATGCTGTAGCCATAGATTTCTTCCATTAATATTCACACTATATCACTTGTGAAATTATCACCTCATATTTGTAAGTGTATAGACAGGTTTCTGGGGCCTTTGGGGAAAAACTGTGGATGCCATCAACTATTATGCTGAAGAAATTGAGAAGATAAGTGAAGAGGTAAGCCTCCTAAGGTCTAAATTATACTTTGCTCATTTCTTTCCTGTTCATCAAAAAATGAATAATTTTAAAGAACTTTCTTTGTTTGCTATAGACACGCCTTCCTATTTAGGCTATGGCTCCTCGTGGTTTGTGTCGGTATATTTCTCAGTTCTCAGTTGCTCATCTGTAATCTAACTTAGCTTGGTTCATGTTGCATAGGGCGATTGTGCATACAGTGAGATACATCAGAATAGATAATAACCAACCTTTATGGGTCAAGCAACAACTTGGTAAATTAACAAATCAAAAATTGAAAGCTTGCAAAGATTCTTTGTCTTTTAAGCTTATCGTTGAAATGATTATCACTGTTGACGACATAAGTTATATAAATCTATATGAAGCACATTTCTAACAGCTTAAAGTTTTAAAGCAAGCAATTCAACATGGTATTAGAGTAGCAAAGATCATGAGTTCAAGTCTCTCCACCATCCTTTTAATGAAATGTGCACGAGTCCAGTTTTGAGTTTTAAAAATGAACCCGGAGAGAGGGTGTGTTAAAGACAAAATTCAATGATGTTGTGGCTCTATCTAATAGTTATGTTGCACAAGTACTTCAACCATGTGGCATGTTCGACACGTGTCGTGGCGTGGTGTTATTGGAGTCATTTTTTTTTTATTTGACAATAGTAATATATATTTTAACTCAAAGTTAATATAATATAACAAATAAGTGTTCTTATTTAAAAGATTTCAAAAAAAAAATTTATGATCAAGTTATATTATATGAATGAAGAATTTTAAAAATTTAATCAACATGTCGACGGTTATAATGATATTTAGTGCCGCTTGATTATTAAAAAATGTGAACGAGCAAGACTTTATTGGAGAAAAGGATAAACCCTGCCTATACTTGGGGGTATTGAAGATATAATTTAAATAAATACATGTCGGGCATCTCTAACGTTTTAGGCTTTTAAATCAATTGGCTCAACAATGTTAAAAACAATTTAAATGATATACATGTTGAACACAATTCAGTTTTGCCCTAATTTATCTTATAAATAGGGAGCCGGACGTCCTTAGACTTTATTATTATCATCAAAAAGAGAGAGAGAGGCTAGAGAAGACAGGGATTTTCTCTTGTATTTCTTTTTTTCTTGATCATAGTGAATTACTGTAACGGTGGGAAATGACGTAATCTCACATTGAGGCGAACCTCTATAAATCTTGCTTGTAGTTGAGTGTTTATTTTCCTTCTTTGAATTGGTTGCTTTCGATGGAATAGAATGAGGGTTTATAATTCTCAACAGTATTAGACCTGGCAAAGGTCTTGAGTTCAAGGTTCGCCACCTCCCATTTAATGAAATTGTGTAATTGTTTGGCGAGCTGAACTTATAGATCAACTGGTTTCACAATCACCAAATGAAAATGCTAACTTAATTATTCCACCTTTTGAATATCAAACCATTGTTGTTACAACTCTGTGATCTAAAATCAATCAAAATAATATATTGTTCTTAAATTTTGTGTTCAACTATGATTGTTAAAAGAACAAAAGAATTAATGACGAAAAAATCTCCATACAAAAGAATTAATTTTGAAGGAAATTGGGTGACAGGTGGAACTAAAAAGTAGAAAATAACAAAGATCTAGTAGGTCTAGTTTGAAACATATAATTGATTCCTACTTCAATGTATTACTCTATCCATGTATCTAAGTTTAGTTCTACTTCTTCCCATATAAAATATTATCTATTAATATTTTTCTATAAAATAAAATAATTTCATATTAAGAAAATTCCGAGATCCTTTTTTAGTTGAGGGTGATAAGAATTACGTCTTATTTGCTATCATGTCGTGGTACTAGGCATTACGCTCCACATTACCAATCATAAGTTATTTAATAAGAAAATAGTTTACCCAAAAGTACTATGCTTGCATTGTAAGTTTTTATTTATCCTTAAAAATAATTGTCATTTAGAAAAAGGTAGAAATCCACAGGTAAAATTCTATCTGAGCTTTAAATATTCAATTCTGTTCCCTGAATACATAAACTTACTCATAGACCTGTCTTATTTATCATTTGGTAAATACCAGGGGTTTCTAATTTCCTTATTAACTTGTCCTGGATCATGTGTTTGTCAATGCAATGTTCCTGTGTTCAGTGACTCTCTAGTAAAAGCTCATCTTAACGATGCATCATCTCAACGATGCATCATCTCAAATCAGTATGCAGTCTTAATTTCTTTTCCTCAAGATACCTGTCATGTGTAAGGCTTCTCTGGTATGCCGTGATGATTTACTTCCTCTCTTTTCTTTTTATTTTGGGTACAGGAAGCTGCAGAAAGGGAAAAGGTCATGAGCGATCCCAAGGCCATCATGCCTGCAGCATTTGTTTCTTTTAAATCCCGATGGGGAGCAGCTGTTTGTGCTCAAACTCAACAAACTAGTAATCCTACTCTTTGGCTAACGGAATGGGCTCCTGAACCGCGTGATGTATATTGGGACAATCTTGCAATACCATTTGTTGAACTCAATGTCCGAAGATTGTTAATGGCAGTTGCTGTATTCTTTCTCACATTTTTTTTCATGATCCCAATTGCATTTGTACAGTCTTTAGCAAGCATAGATGGCATCGAAAAAGTTCTTCCATTCCTGAAGCCATTGATAGAAGCGTAAACTAACTTCTTTGAAGCTATTCCTTACTTTCGTATACGTGAGCATAATGTTCTGAGATGCTGAATTTTCTGACTCAGGAAAGGTATCAAATCTATCATTCAAGGTTTTCTTCCTGGCATTGCACTGAAGATATTTCTGATTCTTCTCCCAACTATTCTGATGATAATGTCCAAGATAGAAGGTTTTACATCGCTTTCATATCTGGACAGAAGATCGGCCTCAAAGTATCATTTGTTTATACTTGTCAATGTCTTTTTCGGAAGCATCATCACAGGAGCAGCATTTCAGCAGCTTCATAAATTTGCTAATCAGGCCCCATCAGAGTAGGTTACCTTTTGCAATATCAAGCTTACTATAATTGTTGATTGCTTACTTTTTATAGTATCCCTGCAAATTATTACAGTCTAAGCCTACTTGTTAACTTACATTTTTTTTGGTTAGCTAGCACCTTTCAATGTCAAGTTGACAACTTTAACGTTAAATAGGCAGGCTTCACTGTAGTTCTTTTTGGTTCAAATAAAACCTTTTTTAACTCTACCCGCCACCTATTAAGCCAAATCTACTAAAAACTTTTTGAAGTTAGATGTAAACTTTTAGATGTCAAGCAAAATGAGACACCCTCTAAAGAGACATACCATTTTATGCCACTATGGTTCTTTTGGGTTCATATAAAACATTTTTCCACCAGCCACAACATTCCGCGGTAATCTTGTATGGTCGAATGTGGAGGTTTAATATTCCCAGAAAATGTATTCTCCATCAGGTCGTATACAAGATTTCTTTTTTCCTTTTCAGTATCCTTTTATCATTGTTTCCCTCTCAAAGTGTACATTTCATGATACGTGTATGTTAATTTTATGGAGGTTTAATATTAATTTTGTAATTTATTGTTTACTGAATGACTATATGAATGCCCAATAGAAATTAGATGTCCAAATGAGTACAACTTTCTGTATGTTGCGAATAGAGTTGCAGAAGTCCATGGATTTGCTGTAATTGAGGTAAAAATTTAGAAACACTCAGGAATTGTGTAGTATTGACCTTGGTTTGATTAACGTTACCGGATCCTTAATTTCATCATTGATTATAGGTAACTTATAAGCACTTTAACCTTATCAAGAAACGAATATCTTGTTTTCAAACTTAATTCCTGATATCGAGAAAGAAAATATCTTAATTTCGTCATTGATTATAGGTAACTTATAAGTACTTAAACCTTATCAAGAAACTAATATCTTGTTTTTAAACTTAATTCCTGATATCGAGAAAGAAAATATACTTTTGAATCTTACTGGTTCAAATTCTTGAGAATTTCTGGAAAATCTGTAGTTCTTGAGATTTTATTTCCTGTCATAGAAATGGACCATCATTTACTTCATCTAAATGTGTATTTTTTTCCTCTTTCCAAAGCAACTTTTATCATGAGAAGAAACATAAAAACATCGCTGAGACTTGATATTCTTGATATTGTTCTACCTTGCAGGATTCCTAAAACCGTGGGTGTTGCCATTCCTATGAAAGCCACTTTCTTTATTACTTATATTATGGTTGACGGTTGGGCTGGCATTGCAGCAGAGATCCTTAGATTGGTTCCATTAATCATGTTCCACCTCAAGAACACATTCTTGGTAAAAACAGAGCAGGACAGGGAGCAGGCAATGGATCCTGGTTCTATTAATTTTTCCACATCAGAACCTCGTATACAGCTATATTTCCTACTGGGACTTGTCTATGCACCAGTCACACCTATTCTTTTGCCTTTCATAATCGTCTTCTTTGCCTTTGCGTTTATGGTTTTCCGGCATCAGGTATTAAACTGGGAATTAGTATTGATGGAGAAGTGATTTTCGAAATATTGAATTCATGTACAACCTTCTAGTTCCTGTTGATCCCCTCATGAGTACCAGGAAATAAGCATCAAGAACTCGTTGGTTCACACCAAATACTGGCAATTTGGACTGGTTGATTGTTGAACGGACTTTGAGTTTTCTGAAGTCTTCTTCAATTCTCAGTATTCTATCTTGAATCAATGCATTTTGTTGCTTAGTTTTCTAGTCTCCTTATGAATCAACAGAAAATTAGAAGGTTGTCCGTGTTTGTTTTGTGTGTTCCATTCTCATACACGCTTCCCTGAATGAAACCTTTTTCTTTTAAATTTTTCGAGAGATTCACCATGTCTAGTAGTATTGATAGCCGTTGGTCAGAAAGTAATCCTATTTTGCAATTGGTTCTTATAACTAGATCATCAATGTGTATGACCAAAAGTACGAAAGTGGGGCAAGATTTTGGCCAGATGTGCATCGTCGTGTGATTATCGGTCTGATAATATCACAAGTTCTACTGATGGGATTATTAAGCACCAGAGATGCTCCCAAAGCAACACCATTGATACTCGTACTTCCTGTCTTGACCATCTGGTTTCATCGATTTTGCAAAGGGCGCTTTGAGTCTGCGTTCGTGAAATTTCCATTGCAGGTTAGTGTGCTATTTTGTTACTGGATTGCTCTCTTCTGGAACTTCTCCCAGCATTTCATATCTCATTTACTATTAGAAAAAATAAGTTAGTGCACATGCAAATCCTATGGACAGTCATTGTTAAGAGATTAGTTAGGCAGAATGATATCAGACGCACCACAAGTAAACACACAAGTTTATAGTGATTCACCGGAGCTACATTTACTCACCACTCCAAATTTTCCCTACAAATAAAAAAAATGATTACAACGCTGAACTCAAACCACCTAGATGATAAAGGCACAGGCTTGTGTTGGACATGCAGGGGCAGGAGGGGGGAAGGGGGAATGACCTGCCCCCGGGCCCAATTACTTTTGTAAAGTAAAAAAAAATATGGATTTTTTTTTTTCAAATGGAATTTTTCTTCTCTGTGTATCAGCAGAGCATAATAATTTTATTTTTTTTTCCCACCTGGCTTTGCCCTTATAGACATGACACAACATGGATATGCCGATGTAATTTTTCCAAAATATAGGTCAAGGACATGTCGGGGATACTTAATATAAATCTTTAAAACTGTTGATTTATATATTCTATCTTTAAGTTGTTCTTGAAATCTTTTAAATTGGTTGAGTTATTTGTTATATTAATTTTTTAAGTTAAACTCGTGGAAGGAAAATTTAATATAGTATATTTCATGGAGTGTCGGTGACTAACACAACAAGACACTTGTTGGACACTGACAAAGAGCACCGGTGAGAGTGCATCATAGCACACCACTCAATTTGTATCTCTCTGTAAATGCCCTCCTAAATGATCATTTTACACGTAGGAATGGGTTACTTAATAAATATATAGAATACCTCAGCTCCTGTATGAGCCCCATTTTTTTTTTTGGGAAATTGTGTTCTGAAGTAGTATTTTATTTTGGAAAATGTGATTAAAAAATAGAAAAAAATTTTGGATTTACATGTAAAATTATTTTACGAGAGAATGTATGGTTAAAAATGAATTTTTGGAAAAATCGGGCTCAGAAGATAACACTCTTGAACCATTGTCACACCGTCTAACTGTATTCAACATTTGTTTTTGAGATTTTTCTTCTGAAATTTATAGGTGGAGAGAAGTCAATGAATTTAAACGGTGTATTATGGTCGACCTAAGAATGAGAATTATGATGCAATAATGTTGCTTAAAACCATGATTTTTCTTAAACCAGGGAAAATTCATACAATTCTCTCTTTAAAGACAGTAACATGATATTTAGGCTGCTTAATAAATTATTTTAATTTCGGTTACCAAACAGGACGCGATGGTGAAAGATACATTAGAAAGGGCTACGGAGCCAAACCTAAACTTGAGAGCTTACCTCCAGGATGCTTACATACATCCCGTCTTCAAAGGAATCGAGTTTGAGAGACCACCAGCTATTGATGAGGAGGAGAATAATCCACTTGTTTCTACCAAGAGAAATTCTCGAAAAAGTAGCAAAACAGGTTCCATTGCCTCTCCTGATGCTGGCGTTTGAATAACCGAGGAATCCTTTTGTACTTTGTCCTCAGCAATGCCCATTCTTTGTTATCAGAATATTAATTTCAGGTAGATATTATTTGGTCCTATTTATTTACAGATGCACAAATTGTGTGCAAGATTGGGTACTCGTTAGTTGTATTTATTCATAACCTCAGAATCACAGAAGCTATATAACTGCTAAAGGAAATTTACTGACTTTTCATCCATCATGTTTAGAACTCTAGCTGTCTAAATCTAAAGCCTATTGGCATATGCTAGAAAGGAGTTTCATTTTGAACTTTCTTGCGGCACTTGTCATATTTTTCCTTTTTCTTTTTTGTCTCAGTTCCTGTACCTTATGATGTCGATAATTCAGGTCTTGAAGAAAGTTGTACATTTCGTCATATTTTTCAGTTACTATGGCTAATAAGTAATATCAATTCTTTGTAATTGTGGCATTGCTTAGGCTTATCTTCCAGTTCATCTGATTACTATGGGGACAATGCAGTATTACTTCGTCAAATTCTGATTCGCCCCCATATGAAAGAAAAAGAATGGCGTTGTGTAATATTCCCAAGTACCAGCGTTTCACTAAGATTTCGATTAGTAATCCCGACTCGCAGAAAATACTTGGTTATTTTTTGTTACTAAACAAAGTTAATGTTGTTGTGGTGCTCCATGGAGACCGGACAAAGAAATACAGTTGTACACCGTGATTGAAGCCAAAAGTAGACCTATTAAGTTAATCCAATGTCCAAATAAAGATAAATAGTCAGCTAGAACTCAGAAGGATCATATGTACAGTGTGTTAGATAACATTTTACCTAATCTCCCCAACTGTAGATGACTATATTCCATACCTCTACATTAACATTAATTGACAAGTTTTGTTGTAGAGAGAAAAAAATCTTCACCATAGGTACTGTAAATAAACTAAAATTTTCTGAACAAATTACCTAATAAAATTCAAAATCCAGTTTCTATAATCATTTCAGCAGCTGCACCCATTGCATTGATCCCACTAATTCCAAGGAGGGCCACAGCAAGTTCTTCCTCATTCCACTGTTTTAATCCTTTACTAACACTCTTCAAAACTTGTACATCCACCTCCAGCATCCACATCGGCGTGCATCCAACCATCAAGCTCGCAAAACCCGTTACGTATGCCTTCCAGGTAGCCTTGTTACAACCAAGCGATATTTTTCCATCTAGAGCACTTGCTAGGAATTCAAAGTGCTTCCCTAGAACTTTAGGCCGATGTTTAGATGCCGCTCGTGTCATGTCAACTCCCCAGGCAAATATTCCCGAAAAAACAGCGAAGTATGCGAGAGCGTAACCACCAAGCATTGCAATCATACCTCCCGAATCCTCGCCATTGGGCTCCGACCCATGAACTGATATAAACCGTGATGGCAGTGTTTCTTTAATTAAAGATTGAACCAAGCTCAATCCACCAGTCATCCAAACCAAAGAAGCCCCCAGTGAAGCTGCAACCTTCACCTGGGCCATTGCAGAAGCAAGAGAAACCTGACCATATTTTGAACTGAATTTAGTTTTCTTCAGTTTCTCCAATTTCTCTATAGGCAAACCACGAGTTGCAATATCTTTGACAGTGTGCAGCAGAAGAGAGACAATTTCTTCGGTCATAAACATGACATTTCTAACAGCTCGATGGACTCGTAAATATAGTATTCCAGGGGCGACCGCAGAAATGCCACCTTCGAAGTGAGAGCCAAAGCCATGACCTAAAAGAGCACCTACACCGCCATTGCTTGCAACCGACGAATTGAGGCCAAGCGCTGTTGAAAAGCAGACTCTGAGGAGTTGAACCACGGCATCAGTGTTGTGGTGGAACACAGTTCGGGCTGCAGAGAAGACAAGGAAGTCACCCCAACGCTTTACCTTTTGAGTCCATAAGGCAGCTATTATTGACATGCATGGCCAGGGGCAACATGTGCCAAGGTGAGTCAAGGCTGGACCGACCAAGTTTAGAAAACGGTCAGTGCCTCTGTCAAGTTTATAGGTTATTGTGAGGCTAACAAGGGCCGCCAGGGGTAATGGAAGAGTCGCTGGAGAATTTACCCCTACAAGTAGAAGACATTTGTAGATTTTACACGCACAGATTTAGGGAAGGAAAAAAAAAAAAAAGGATTATTGCTCCATCTATAAATTCAAGGATTTCCTATCTCTGATGTGATGTATCATCTACTTCATCGATATGGAATAAACATGCAATGCCTTAACTTTCATCTGCAAAGTTCTACTGCACAATAATAGCTGTGAACCCCAAATGACGGATAACCATGCAATGCAGCCACATCTAAGGGCAAAATGACCCGTTAAACATATGCAAACAGAACAAAGAGGTACCTAGAGCAAGACATGGGACATCAACACCAGTGGCAGCTAAGATTTTGTTTATCTGTTGTTCAACCCAGGATAAATTTGCAGCAGGACTCGGCCAGTCAGTTCCATTCATGAAAGCTGGCTTCCAAAGACCTCGAGTCACTTCTGCTGAGAAGTAACTTACAATTGTTGCTAAGGAAGCAGGAAGAAAATCAGCAAGATCTTTGAGACCTGAGATAGATACAGCAAAGCAATGTTCATCAAAATGGTAACAGAAAGCAATTCTTAGAGAAATAAATGAGATTAAATTAAAACAATAAAAATGCTACTTGTAATAAAAGCCGGCTTAACCTGATTATGATAGAAATTCAAATATTTTTGCAAGGAGACGTACATGTGGAAATCTAAATATGATTGCTTATCTATGCAATCATCTCTAAATTTTAGCAACAAAAAATTTCAAATGTGCTAATGAATCAGATGTTTAACATATGTGGCAGTTCAGTTCTTAAACAACATTTCCATGTTTATGAAAGAAGAGTAGAACATAAAAAAGTCCAATAGAGTTCGCTGTACAAGTCTTAATGAGTAATCAAAATAAGCGCTCTCTGTTTCTCTCTCATGCATGTCTGAAATGAATCTGGTGAGCGCACCTTCCTAATACAACAGCATCAGCGTTCTTCTAAGATGATAATCCTAGAAATGCTAACAATACGATTTAGTAGTATACATAATTACTAACCAGTAGTCAGTTCACGGGGTGACAATCTCCCATGTGCACAGGCAGTAAGGGAAGCATCAAGCACAAAGGGAACAGCTTCAAGAATATCCCAAGCAGGTAATTTAAGACGTAGACAGGAATCGTCAGCTCCAGACACAGAAGAAGTGCTACTTCCAGAAGTTGTAGGAGTCAGTGGTTGACCTCCCCTATTTATTTTTCTGAACATAAAATTCAGGAGGGCCTCGACAATATGGTGAACAGGGGTTCCAGGTACCAGACCAGAAAGGATAGAAGCAATACATTCTTGATGCTGCCTGTACCAGCCCTTTAACTTTGGAAAAGAATCCATGAATATTGGCTCTCTAGACGAAGGACTTGAAAATCTTGATGGTCTTTTGATTTTATTTTTATCCTTCAGTGGATTCTCGTATGACGCTAACTGGGAGTTGCGCACCAATAAGAGGTATTCTGGAGTTATATGGGATCCAACTGGAGGGACATCTCCTGATACATTTTCCATAGGAGGTTGATCAAACCTCCATAACTTCAACAGTAGGGTGAATGCATTAGAAAATACAGCATGGGAAGAAATTTCCTCCCCTGTTGTAAGAGTCCACGAGATGGTGGGTGCACAGGAACCAAAGACCTCACAGATTGGCATCAATGAACCCGCAAGTTGTGGAACCTGGAAGAAAATTGAACATTATCACACACAAAAATATGTATCTGTGGAATGTGTTGTAATGCCCTTTATCCAGTATTGTGCTCATATCGATTTTGAACTCCTATATAGTTATTTTTACATTGCCATGCAAAAAACAATGTTTCAGTTATTGCATATTTGTTTACATATGGAACAGACATGCATTAGGTATTCAATGATTCCTTGGTTCTCTAGTTACTAAAACTCTTCTGAAGACAGTCTGCAATATCCTTGTGCAGTTTCTAGGGGGGAAAAAATCTACAAATTCAGTTGCTTTTGTCATTCTGAACTTCAAAGATTCTTTAACGGAATTAAAATATTCAAATTAAGCATAAATAGACCTACCATGCCATGTAAGGAAAAAATCTGAATGCAATCGACAGATGATATTCCGACTAGGAGAACGTTCAGCAATGGAGTGTAACCTATCAAATGGCTCTCACTTCCAGAAAAATCTGTAGGAACTGCAGGTGAGAGCAGTCTTGTGATGAGCAGGACAGTGTGCTCCTGCAAGCATAAACAAAGGAAATCAGGGAAAAAGAATGAGGCAGAAACGGAAACGCACAGGTATATAAAAATAAAGCATGAGAAGATATTCTATAAAAATAAAGACCTCTCAGTGGACTAGCTTCTTGAGAAGTACCAGTTACTATGAGGAGAAAAACCTCTAAGGAAGGAGGGGAAAAAAAGAAAACCCTTTCATGTGTTCATAAGTATTCCCTTATGACACTTAAGTTCTCGAAGTAATTTTCAATGGTTCGCACTCATCCACGTAAATAATTTAATGAAGAAAAAAAAAATCACACCCTCCATGCAGAAAGAAAAAAAAACTAAAGCAACAACAAGCTGAAAATCTGGTTTATTCTTTGGAACCGCAAGTACTCAGTAATTCTACGCTACCGTCACGGAAAGTCGAAAAATATAATGCATTACCTGTATATTCCAACCACGAGTTAGAGAAGCCCCGCAGAATATTGTAGCAGCAGACATCTTCTCATCATCCGAACCTGTGACAGCAATCTCATACATTTTCTCTAATTCTGCCAAGCTTCCATCAAATCACCAGCTTAAAATCAGTAGCCTTACCACTGGGTAAATTAACAGGAAAAAGGAAAAATTCTGATACACTTGGCTTCAGGAAAGAGATCTAACGTTCTAGCTAGTCGTGGTTGAGAAATATAATGGATGATAAGGATTAATTACACAATTTTTACCTAACATTTTACTGCTCATCATCTGTCCCTTAGGAACAAATTATCACAATGAAGTTATGCCATACTCATCAAAACAAGTTCATTTCAGGGTTAAAGGATTTATATCCAGGACCCAGGTTGCTTTTACCAATGAATTTAAAGGATTTCCGCTACATGATAATATCGGTAACCAAAATGGCCTCTCAACCTTCCATTTCCTTCAAACAGACATTAAATAACTCCCCATTCCATATCTCATTCCATAAAATGCTATTTTCTCTTGCAAGACAGGCCAGTGTGTTATGGGTTACACCGATAATGCAAACCTAGAACCATAAGTAGGTCAATCATTGGAAAGCTATTTTACCTCTGAGTCGATATATCATACTAGAAGCCAGTGAACTGTATAAAAAACTTTGAAGTGACAAAAGCCTTCATACCTAGAAGCCGGAGTTGATACCAAGGCACTGACCATTGGAGGAGTTAAAGGTGACCCTTTCATTAATGATGACCAACCAGGCATCTGTACAGAAACGCTTCGAGGAACTTGGTTGCAACGACCTTTTACATATCCGGGCCACATATAAGCTGATGTATCCAACACATTTCTAGCAATGCAAGCCTCAACAATCAGATGCCGCAGGTTTCCAGCTGTAAATGGTTATAAGAAATTACAAGCAGCCAATTAACCTTGAGGAAGTTATCAATCAGTATGAGAACAAATACGCCATTGCACCACACCCACCCTCAACCCTTCTCTCCAGGTTATAATGGAAAAGACTTGTCAAAAAAGACATCAATAGCAGTGGAAAATAATATTTGTATATATGGAGGTAGAAAGAGGAAATGAAGACACGGGTAAGACAAATTGGATCCGTATGGAGTTGATAACAAAAGTCAAAGGCTATTAACAAGAAAATAGAGTGAATTATTTTCCCTTTTTCTTTACTTCACAAGAAAAAAAAATTGCACAATATTAGGAATGGCTGGGTAGAATTTACTCAAACAGAGGATTGCACTCTCAAATCACCTAGCAAGTGTAATCATCTCAGGTTAAAAAAAGAAATGCCTGAATAACTTCCAAAAGAAACACATTTAGAAACTAGAAATTTGCAAAAAGTAGCATTCAAGTTTTTCCAGATAAAATAATTAAAAAATAAAATCATTATCACTTTCATGCAGATAATGAGGAGATCACTCACAACAATTCACAGGCATGTCATTCAAACTCATCCCATCAAGGTGTCCACCGCTTACTGTTAGGCCTGAAAGGAACGCCATTGCTTTAGCAGCAGCTTGATTAGCCAATGAACTTACAGGAGGCGGTGGAATCAGCAAGCCTTCAAAATCATCCAACTGCTGCAAGCTGGAAACTAGGTCTTGCCGACGCTTTCCCACGGACTGTACATCTTTCCTTTGACTAATGGAACTTCGTTCAGCTTCACTGATCAAAGAAATCTCGTCCTCTTCAATAATATTGACAACTGCAAGAGTCGTAATAGACAATAACATGCACAGACAAGTATCAAGTCTAGGAACTGGACCTTCGCTTGAATTCCTTTCCTGAACAGATCCAAAAGCAATACATCACATTATTCGATATCAAAAATGAATTTCTAGAGAAGCAAAGCTTCCTATGACATCTATATTGAATGTGAATTAATTAGAATTTCATCAGGTCACTCTCAGTAACATATCAAAGTGTATCAGCAGATGGTAAATCAAATGAGATTGGATCTGCTGCAAAACATGTGAATAAGCCAAACTATTGAGTCCTAAAGGACTTTGATTATACTAGCAAGGGCCTAAAAAAATATGTGATAACTCCTTGCATGGGACTAAAAGTATACAATAACAAATTTCTCAGTTTCTTTTTATTCGGGAGCAAGAAATTTTCCAAGTACAGTATCGGTCAGCCTCTGGAAAACATTGAAGGAATCAGGGAAATCACACAGTTTTCCACCCATATTCCTAGAATTCAGTGCAATCACATCATATAACAGGTCTTTTCTCAATCCCAAAGGAATTAAAAAGATGGAACACTTGACCTTAACTTTTAAATTTGGAAAACAAGTTTTACATTGATTCTTTTTGCATGAGCTCTTACCCTTTGAACAAGACGTAGAGCAGCAATCCACAAACCAAGAAATGCATCCTGCCAGGTGGTCTGATTTAATGCCTGGAGAGCCTTTACTAAACCTGCAATACTCATTTGTATCAGTGAAACTATGTCAAATAATAAGTGCTTGTTTGGTGGTGCTTATAAGTTGTGAGTCTTACATATGTGTGAATAATAAGTGTCGCAAGTTGGAGGAGTGTGAATAAAAGTATGTTTGATCAGCTTATTATAATTAAGTTTTGCCAATCATGCTCTAAATAGCATGTATAAATAGTAAAACCATAATTTTATGACAATTATACCTGTAAGGGTTTCAGCAGCACTGGTAGCTGCCACTTGTGATCCATCCATTGTGTCTTCAAGATAAAAATCTATAGTAAGCCAGAGCGCTGAACGGCCGACACCATGACACTGCCCAGAGGAAGACACAGGAGATCCAGCTGTAACAGCATGAAACTGTTGCTGTAAATTTGTTTTGCATTTACGAGACAGGACTTGACGTGTGTCAGCAGTTAACTGCAAGAGGGCCTCCGGAGAAATATGTTTCGAGTTTCTTAAAGATGAAGAATTAGAAGCAAGCAGTCGCAAATTCCGAATAAAGTATTCCCAATGCGCGGGCCTAAAAGAAAACATAGAAACACATGTTTTAACTGAAATTTTTAACCATGCAAAAGTTCAACAGCCATATTCTGTAATGTGAATCTCAAGAAGCTACTAAGAATGTCTCTTTATTTTGAAGAGCATATTTTCCATTAACATAGAGTAACTTCAAGGTTTTTGAAAAATAAAGAAAGAGACTTTTTATACAAGTCCAAAAACACTATATTCTGTAAAAACCAAAGAGCTGCCAATAAAAGGAGTAAAGTATTAAAAATATCAATTAATATATGATGATAATGATGCGTAAAGTAAAACAATAAATGAAAGAATTAAAAGTAGTATATAGAGGGTGGGTATAGCTCTATGTAGGGTCAAATCCACTCTTTATTTTTAAATTTTAGATATTGAGAGTTTGTTGGACTCTTCAAAAAGAGGATTGACTCTCCAGAATAAAGAGTATGAAGTTAATAAAGAACCTCTAGGAGATGTTCTAAGTATTTACTCAAAACACATTGCTAGAACTTTAAGGTGAATACAAACAGAAACGAGATTTTTACATGTTTCGACGAGCCAAATAGAGGATCCGGGAAGTTACTTTATTCCGAAAAAATTCACCAATTATTTCAAGAGCCGTTATAGTATTCATTTTATGCATAGCGTCTGGGCGTTCTATTCTCTTCCCATCAAAGCTATCAAGATTGTCTATTTCCATGTCTTGACTCCTGGTAAGCCACCTAGATTTCTTCTCAGAAGTGAGTTCTAGCAAACCTTCATCATCAAGCGATGCATCGAGTAGCTCCCATACAACGGAAAATATAAACACAACAACAAGAAGCCCAGGTTCGAATGACTGAATTTCGAATATCTGGGAATAATGAAGGACAACATTTATGGATTCCATAATCCTGCAATTGGATAGTCGAAGTTAGAAATGAAGCAAGTTGGCAATTATCAGTACTTTTATGAGATTGTTCATTTACTGAACAAATAAACTAGGCAATTCAAACAAAAATAAATAGTTGCACACATTTTTGTTGAAACAATATTTTACAGCCATTACTGATGTATATCAAAAAAATGTAAAAAAAATTTGTATTTCAAAAATACACTCGAAAGAATTTAAGTGTTTCAACTACAACTAATAAAATCAAACATATTGAGGAAGAGTTTCTGATGGTAGAACTATAGAAGTTTAAAAGGTAAGACTATGAGGTAAATCATCCTGGAAATCTTCATTAATTCAGCATCATTTTGGTGGCAATGAAAAAGGGTATGATAGAGCAGTTCTCTCCAGAGAGGAAAAAAAACAATAACAAAATCTACATCTTTATTCAGATCTGCATCCAAATTATAATCAGCAGATGGAGAGGTGGAAGGGAAGTGACCAAGAGTAGAAGTCTGACAAGCTTCATAGTGTCACAGAAAGCCTTCAATTGTGAAGCAGGAAAAGCCCAATATTGTGATTTATGCCCCAATACACTAATTGATCTATAACTCTTTCAGACATATATCAAAGAATCACGTGTTAATTGAAAATGGAAACTTAATTTGCTTCCACAAATGTCACTGTACAACACATAGACACT
The DNA here is from genome assembly GCA_903798325.1 of Fraxinus xanthoxyloides. NCBI lineage: Eukaryota > Viridiplantae > Streptophyta > Magnoliopsida > Lamiales > Oleaceae > Fraxinus > Fraxinus xanthoxyloides. The sequence continues at coordinate 17,922 of CAIGRL010140703.1, forward strand.
GCTTCGACAATTCATACTATCCCAGATAGTGTTTTTCCTTGGTTATTTTTCTAATTTTCGGATTTCGGCTATATTCTAAGCCAAAATAAATCCTCTTAGGCTTCGACAGTTGATAATAGTTGAAATGCAATTCCAGGCCAATATGCAATGGACACAAAGAAAAGAGTAAAACTAGTACACAACACATAAAGCATCACATATACAGATAACTGGGAGTTGAAACTATCTATCAAACTGCAATAACTCTATCTCAAAATTAAGCCCCTCTTTGGTAGGGATTAAAATCTAAAATTTAATCTAAGTCAAAGTTAACAATTGAATTGATTTTAACCACATAATTCATGGAACTCGTAAATTTTCAACCACATATTTTATCATGTTTTATCAAAATCAAAATCTGATTTTAATCCCTACCAAAACAAGCTAAGAAATAAAACAGATCGTACTTTTGATAGTTCGGTCCATTAGTTAGAGATGGCAACGAAAAAGCATATCTCTTAAGAAGCTCCATGTATAACCTATATGCCACCGGATACCTCCTGCGATTGGCAATTACCCTGCACAACATAAATTACTAGACACATTAAGCATCCATTTGGATAATAATTTATAAATGATTTATATAAATTCACATTCATAACTACCACAAATTAATTTCCACACATTTCGTCGAACTCACTGCTATTCCTCTTTTTAAACCATTTATAAATTTTCCAAAGGGAGGCTAACATATTATACACGAGGGTGTGTATTATGATCAACAAATTAGGAAAAATGAGCTTGGACCTAGTGGAGAGAAGCGCAATAACAAACATAGGTGGCACTATACGGATAGTCAAGGCCTTCTCAAGGTATTTCCAGGCGATGGGGACATTATTGGACCAGCAAATGTATGATACAAGAAGCTCCGCAACCTCGGTGGAGGGCATGGAGATTCCGGCAGCGGTGAGGTTTGAAGAAAGTTGCATGGCCCACATCAGAGGGTCCATGCCCTTCTCTTGAGCCGCCTTTGTCAGCTCCAAAACTCCGTCCCACAACCGCTGCTCCACCTGTACTGCCGCCATGATTATTTCAATTCAAATTTGTTTTAGGCCAGATAAAGATCCAACTGCGTATAAATCCGTAATTATGTTTAAGATTTCATACGGATTCAGATTGAATTGATGAAGCAATCCACTGTGTGCTTCAAAGTCTGAGAGAGCAATAGTCTCGTTTCAAACAACGTACCATCGAAGGTCCATCGAATGACTGAAGAAGTCAAATTAGGAGGCTTTTGATCTGTGGAATTTTCTTCTCATTTTGATTAATTTGACTTGACTGGTCTAATGTATTAACACTTTTTGACATTTTAAAATTGATAAATAATAACGATTGTAATTATTAATTTGATAAA
>CAIGRL010140715.1:0-14990 GCA_903798325.1 Fraxinus xanthoxyloides
TAGATAAAATTAGGCAATCAATCAATTTTATTACTATATCACCAGAAAGAAAGCAAGCATTTAACATTTTATGTACATAGTATCGCTTACAAGAGAAACCATTTGTCACTGATGTATCACATAGACGGAACTCTACATATCTTATGTTACACTCGTATGAAAATTATGATAAAGTTATTTTAATGTATAATAATGGAAGGCATATATATGGACTCGAACATAATTTGGAAGATTGGGAATGGCCTATTGCATTTATCTTGGAGAAACTCTTAAAACCTTTTTTCGATGTCAACAAAGGAATGTAGGGGTGTTTATTACCATATATCTTCACTTGTTTTAAAACACTTTTTGTACACTTCACAAACATTTCAAAAACATAGGAATTTCCAATTTTTGTTGATATAGTTTATTCTATGGAGTTAAAATTTCGTAAATATTAGGAAGAGTTACCCTCTTTATTTTTATTAGATTCGGTGATGGACCACTGACTAGTTTAACTGGCACAAAAGCTACTATAAAGGAGATTTCGAATTTCATGAATGTATAATTATCACATATGCGTATAGAATCTATGTTATGTGAAATGTGTAACTATTACACTGAAAAAGGAGGTGAGTGTAGTTCTATTTCCCAAAGTTCCTTTTCAAGAGATATTTCAACAAATGCAGATAATCTATGGAGTTATTTAGAGACCAATACTAGTGTTCCCTAATTTGGTTCTAGTTCATCAATATCTAGAGTAATAGATGTCAGTGGTACAAATCTTGAAATTCCCTATTAGTTAGCTAGGTATATGTGCGTGGACGTTTGTAGTATATTACAACCATAAGAATTATAGGAATTTAATATTTTATCATGGTGGAGGTATAAAGAAAGGCAGTATCTAATTGTATCAAAATTTTCTAGCGGTCTACTTACACCCCCGGTATCTACAGTAGCATCGTAGACTGCATTTTATTTAGGTGGTTGGGTTTTATGTGACGAACGATCAATACTAAAAGAAGATATATTGAAGCATTTAATATATTTGAAAGTTGGAATATACGAAATTACATTTTCAAGAATAAGTTGACAGTATAATGGCCGAAGAGTTGTAGCAGATTCAAATATAATATATTGTAAGTTTTTAAATTGATTAGTACAAAAAAATACGTGATTTTTTCGTGTACAATTTTAACTCCATCTACGATGATTGTAATGGGTCCCAAGCCCGGATAAAAGGAGGAGGGTTTTACATTTTATTTTATTGATAGTACGTATAAATTATACAAATTTTAAATTCTTTAAGAAAAAATTTAGATTGACACGAAACGCAAAAAAAAACTAGAGCCGAAAGCTCAGGCCAGGCCTCATTTTTTTGGCCGAGCTTTTGCTCGGCTCAGACCTTAAAAAGTTCAGACCGATTTTGCTCGGGCTTCTAGTTTTGGCTCATGGTTTGACTCTGCTCGGCTCGTTGACACGGCTAGAAGGTATCATGTGCCGAATTTATGCTAGTTGGAGCGGCATCTCACTTGCGGAAGTCTGCTTCGCTCACAAGAACGAAAGTCCAACAACATGCTATGACTTGGGTACAGTTCAAAGAAGAAGTGATGACAAAGTACTTTTCCCAATCTTTGAGGGATCGGAGAGAGGCGGAGTTCCTACAGTTGAAACAAGGAAATATGCCGCTTGATGAGTATGAAATAAAGCTTGAACAACTTTCGAGGAATGCTACGCACCTTGTGGACACCAAGTCAAAGAAGGCTAGGAGGTTCAAACTATGATTGCATCCAGAAATTGGAAGATCATGGCATCTCACCATACGACTACCTATAGTGAAGTGCTTTAGTGAGCTTAATCAATTTCTAATCGTTTAGAAATGGATCGGATGGCTGAGAAAAGTAATGAACCTTATGGGAAACGAAAGTGGAATGGATCGAATAAAGGGAAATAATTTGGACAAGTTAAGAAAGTCAATATAGGATCGGGATCAGGATCAAACAAACCAAATAAAGTCATTCCACTATGACCTAAATACAACAAGGCCCATGGTGGAGATTGTTTGTTTGGAAAAAAATGTGTGCTATTGATGTGGCCAGGAAAGCCATTTTGCCCAAGACTACAAGGTATACGTACCTAAGAAAGACTATGAGCAAGGCAAAAAAATGAAAGCCAAAGTCTTTGCTTTAACCTAGGAAGAGGCAACAAAGGATCCAAATGTAATGGCAGGTATTCAATCAATATCTGAAGCACCTGCATATGTTCTTATAGACTCGGGAGCTATTCATTCATTTATATCTACTGCATTTATTGCTAAATCATGTACTGTATGTGAAAAATCCAATAGAGTACTAGAAATTTCCATCTCATTCAGTATAATTTTGAACACCAATAAGATCGTCAGAGTAGTAAAGTTAGAAATGAATGGAAAAGAATTTATAGCTGATCTATACTCCTAGACATGAAAGACTTCGATGTTATTCTTGGAATGGATTGGTTGGAAAGCAACCATGCAACTATTCGATGTTTCGAAAAAATTAATTTTTCAAAAGGCTGGAGATGAAGAGTTTCGATTTTTCGCCGTAAGAATTAAGTCTTTACCACGTCTCGTGTCGGCCATGAAAGTAGTAAAGATGTTAAAGAAAAGATCTTATCAGGGATTTCTAGTGAGTATATATGGAACTCAGCAGTCGGAGTTCACTATTGATAATGTACCGATTGTATGAGATTTCATTGATGTATTCCCTAATGACTTACCGGCGTACCACTTGATAGGCAATTGGAGTTCACAATTAACCTCGTACCTGAAACAACTCCTGTAACTAAAGCTTCACACAACATAATGCCCAAAAAACTACAAAAATTAAAGATATAGTTACGGGAATTATTGGATAAATGCTACATCCGACCAAGTATATCTTCTTGGGGTGCATCGATTTTGTTTGTGAAGAAAACAGATGGATCAATGAGGTTGTGTATTGATTATAGGGAATTGAACTGGTTGAATATCAAGAACAAATATCCCCTTCATCGGATTGAATATCTCTTTAATCAACTGAATGGTGCAATAATATTTTCCAAGATTGATTTGAGGTTAGGCTATCATCAGTTGAAAGTGAAGGCATATGACCTTTCAAAAACGGCATTTAGAACTAGTTATGGTCATTACGAGTTCACGGTAATGCCATTTTGAATAACAAATGCTCATGTAGTATTTATGGATTTGATGAATAGAGTATTTCATCAGTATTTAGATCAATTTGTCATTGTCTTCATCAATTACATTTTGGTGTATTCAAAGAATAGGGATCAACATGAAGAACAATTCAAGATAGTGTTGGAGACACTACGAGGGGAAAAATTTATGCCAAGTTTAAGAAATGTGAATTTTGGCTTGATCGTATAGTTTTCCTTGGCCATATGGTTACTACACAAGGAATTGAAGTAGACCCTACTAAAGTTGAAGTGGTGACCAACTAGTCTAGACCAACGAATGTTGGTGAAGCTCGTAATTTCTTGGGACTAGCCAGTTATTATCGGAGATTCATTGAGGGATTTTCTAAAATAGTTGGGCCAATGACCCAACTAAGTAGGAAGGGCGTAAAATTTCAATGGACTGAGAAGCGTGAGGAGAGTTTTCAAGAACTGAAACAGAAATTGGTTATAGCTCCAGTTTTAGCTTTACCAGAGGGTTAAGATGGATTCGTTATATACAGTAATGCATCCAAACAGGATTAAGGATGTGTACTGATGCAGTTTGGAAAGGTAATCACATATGCCTCAAGATAATTTAAGTAACATGAGCAAAACTACCCTACTCATGATCTAGAGTTGGCAGTGATAGTATATGCTCTAAAAATATGGCGTCATTACCTTTAAGGGGGAAGTGCTTAATTTATACTGGTCATAAAAGCTTGAAATATTTTTTCACCCAAAAGGATTTGAATATAAGGAAGAGAACGGGTTAAAGTTAGTTAAGGATTATGACTGTACTATCCATTACCATCTCGATAAGGCTAATGTAATCACAGATGCTCTTAGTAGGAAGACAACGGAACAACTAGTAGTTTTACCAATAACTCAAGTGCAGTTGATAAAGGAGCTCGATAAATTGAAATTAGAAGTTGTCATTCTACTAGCTCGAGTCACTGTAAGGATTACAGCATTAAAGACTCAACCTACTCTTAGGGATCGAATCAATGATGCTCACAACAATGACCCATTTTGAGAAAAATCAAGGCGAAATTTGGTACAAATAAAAGAAACGGTTTTGTAATATCAGATGACAATGCTTTGATGTTCGAGGAAAGGTTATGTGCACCAAAAGGTGAAAGGATAAGAAAAGAGATATTAGAGAAAGCTCACTATGTCCCGTATGCTGTACATCCTAGGGAACTAAAATGTATTGAGACCTTCACGATATAATTTGGGGGACGAGATGAAAAGAGGGATTGGTCTCTTTGTTGAAAAGTGCATAGTATGTCAGCAAGTTAAAGCAGAACATCAAAGGTCATCAGGGCCATTAAATCCATTAGAAATTTTGAAGTGGAAATGGGAGCAAAACTAGCCATGGATTTTGTTGTAGATTTTTCCGAAGTCAACAAAATGACACGATGCCATATGGGTAATTGTGGACCGATTGACAAAGTTAGCTCATTTTCTTCTAGTAAGAATGAACTACAGTATGGACCAATTTGCCCAACTATATGTTAAGAAAATTATTAGGTTGCATGGAGTTCCACTATCTATTATCTCAGATCGAGATCCAAAGTTTACTTCCAAGTTTTGGAAGAGCTATGGGGATAAAGTTGAATCTCTGCACTACCTATCATCCTCAATTTGATGGACATCCTAAAAAGACTGTTCAAATCTTAGAAGACATGCTTCGAGCATGTGTATTAGATTTGGGAGGTAATTGAGAGTCACATCTATCGTTACTGGAGTTTGTATACAATAATAGCTTCCAGACTACTATTGGAATGACTCCTTATTAAGCCCCATATGGTAGAAAGTGTAGATCATCAGTTTATTGGAATGAAGTCGGAGAAAATTGAATTTTAGGTCCAGAAATTATTGCAATGATAGTATGAGCAATTGATAAAATTAGAGACAGAATAAAAATAGATCAAGATAGACAAAAAAGCTATGCAGACCAACGAAGAAAGTCAATAGAATTCGAAGTTGGTGAGAAAGTGTTTCTTAAAATTGCATCAATAAAAAGGGGTTCTTAGATTTGGCAAGATGGGAAAGTTGAGACCTCAATTTATAGGTCATTTTGAAATTCTAGACAAAATTGGGAATGTAGCTTACCGTCTAGGATTGCCACCTGTATTATTGGCAGTAGATAATGTATTCCACGTATCAATGCTTAGAAAAGATCTAGAACATGTGATAAATTACAATTAATTGGAAGTACAGAAAGATCTAACGTATGAAGAGGCTCCATTGGAGATTATCTAAAGAAAAGTACATGTATTAAGAAATAAGGAGGTTGTCTTGATTAAGTTTTGGAGGGAAAATCATGGAGTCGAAGAGGCTACATGGGAGAGAAAAGATGAAATAAAAACCTGGTATCCAGAACTTTTTGACAAAATAAGGTAATTTCGAGGACGAGATTATTTTAAGAGGGAAGTGATGTAACACCCCGAGTTTTAATTATATTTTCATATGGGTTAAATTTAAGGTTGGACATTTAGCAAATGACTAATTCATGTCTAACCTTGTCATCACACTAAAGTCCAAAAGTTGAAGTGACAAACACGACCCATTTATTTACATAAATGATTTATTTTGCTTATGTATACTTTTTAGAATTTATCGTAAGTTATTTGGCTCGAATATTTATGTATATCAGATATTGATTAAAATATATCGATATTATACTCATTTTGTAGCTCGTGCTAAATAATATAAAGTGGCTCAAGAAGGAATAATTTTGGACTAGTCATATTCGAGTTATTTTGATAGAAAGAAAAGTAATCTAAATCCTAGATTTTATATATATATAAAGTCACTTTAGGCATGTTTCATAGAATTTGAAAACCATAAATCATTCAATTTTATATAATAAATTCATTTAATTAATTTTTTTTACTCCAACACTTAACTGTCCCATGATTGATTGGAATGTGAACCATGATGATTTGAAATAAAGAACAAATTAATTAATCTCTTGAATTTTCAAACCTAACTTGTGGGCGTTTGAATTTCTAATTAAATTGTTAAATTGATACAAGTGGATATTATATAAAATGTGTGAGTAGTGTTTTTTCCTTTACCTATAATTTTCACACGTTAACACACACTTATTTCATTTTATTTCATCAACCACATTCAAAATTTCACAAATTGAGTTTCATTCTTTTTACAAACATTCCGTTCGATTTTAATTATTGTCTCAAGGAATATTTTTAGAATTTTTGATATCAATTGAGGTAAGAATAAATAGTGCAAAAGTGGTAAATTCTTATTTTCTTGATGTTTATATATATTTTGGCATGAAATACTTAAGGAATTCGGGTCAATTTCTATGTTATATCTTTCGGGATGAACCATTAGGTCAATATTTTAAATTCTACGGGATATGAGAATTTTTAAGAAATTCCTTGAGCTGTTGGATATCGCGACTAGTTTGCTCTAAATCTAAAAATGTCGGTATGTTACGTCATTTTATATGTATATAATGTTAATAAGGATATGCGCATATTTTTATTGAGTGTTTTCTAAATACTCACTCATACATTAACCTTTCAGATAACAACAGGTCGTGTGGAGGCGTGAAAAATTGACCAAGTGATGCTCATGGGGTCACCAAGTAAAAATAAAATAGAAATGATTATTGCAAATTTTTATTTTAAGAATAAATTTTATGTTAATTTTCGTGCATGTTATTTTAGTAGATTTGGTGTTCGAACCTTGATATCCCATGTTGGATTAAATTTTGCAAATTTAATATTTGTATTTAAGATTTAATTATATACGTAATTTCTTGTTTAGATTGTTGAATATAAAATTTATCGATCAAATCACAATATTTATATTATATTGTTAAATTCGGAATAAACTAAATAAGAAAGATTTTGGTAACACTTCAAATCCAAATTTTTAATTAAAAAAAAACATATGTAATAGATCTGAGGCGTTGCAACCTAGTTTGAAACTTGAGGGCCCTAAAGCTACAAGCTCAAGTAACTTTTAGGATATAATAATCAAGTTAAAACTCGAAAAGCTTGCTCGATTAAAAAGTTAGAGCATCTCACAAGCACAGGAGATTGAAAATGTAAAGCTTAATTAGCAAGCTCTGGCAACAAGATTTTTAGATTATCAAGTTACAAACTCGATGTATATACCTGAGCAACATTGTACACCCAATAATATCGAGCATTAATCTAGATGAGATGGCCACTCAAGTGCTTAGTCTATGTGGTCTGGGAAATGCTTTGATCTGTTTGCACGTAACAAGGCTTTGATTTGTTTGTGCGTATCAATGCTTTGATTTGTTTGCGCAGAGTAAGGCTTTAAGGTGCTTGCATGTAGCAATGCTTTAAGGTGATTGCTGAAGGCAATGCTTTGATTTGCTTGCACGGGGTAAGGCTTAGAGGCCATTTGAGGTGAAAAAACATATTTTATTGGGATAGGATCTCGACTCCACCTAATCTAAACACATTATATGGGCATACAGGCCTGACCATCGGAAAAATAAAAGTGCACGGGGCATGCAACCTGACCAACCAAGGAAAAGAAAAAACTACTAAGTATAAGCAAAACAAACCACTTGTATAAATCTTCAAATTATCAGCATTCCACAACCTGGAGAGTGGTCTTCCTGAGGTGTCTCTTAGGCTGTATGCTCCTTTGCGAACTTGTAGTATGACTTCAAAAGGTCCTTCCCAAATAGGTCCTAACTTACCTGGGACATGTCATACTGATTCTGCTCTTCTTAACTCGAGATCTCCAACTCTGGACCTTCTAAATCTTACTCTGTTATTGAAGTGTCTAGCTATTCTATTTTGTAAAGATACAACCCTTATGGCGGCATGTTCCCTTATTTCCTCAAAAGGGTCAAGGTACTCCTCTGAGTCGGACTCAAGTCTCTTGAGGCTTAGCAATCTGATTTCAATTGGAAAGGTAGCCTCTACGCTAAACACCAACATGAAAGGGGTCTCACCTATTGTAGTTTTGTAAGACATTCTATATTTCCAGAGTATAGAGAGCATCTCATTAGACCAAGCTCTTCTAGCTTTCCCGAGCCTCGTTTAGAGGTCCTACAAGATAATCCGATTTGTAACCTTAGCTAGGCCATTACTTTGAGGATGTGAAACTGATGTTAGAAAGTGGTCAATCTCCATGTTGGTGAAAAAGTTTCTGAAATATGGGTTATCAGATTATCTCATGTTGTCAGTTATGAAGATCTTAGGTATTCCAAACCTGCAAACAATAGACTTCCAAATGAATGACCTCAAATTGGGCTCTAAAATTGTTGCCAGGGGCTCGACCTCTGCCCACTTAGTAGAGTACTCCACAGTTACTACGACGAACTTCAATTGTCCTCTCACCAATGAAGGACCGGAGATGTCCACATCCTATTGCTCGGTAAGGTCCTCGGCTGGAGAATGGATGATCTTGCTGAACCTATGACACTTATCACATCTCTAACAATAGTCCAAAACATCTTTCTTTATGGTAGGCCAGTAATATCCGTATCTAATAAGTTTAAAAGCTAGAGCCCGAGCTCCTTGGTGGTTCATACATATACCTTCATAGACTTCCACCAAGGCTTGGGCTGCTTTTGAAGGTTTGAGGCATCAAAGGTATGGGAGAGTGAAACTTCAACAAAATAATATAACCTCGGTGCTCAGGATCGAATGTTCCTTGATGTCCATAGATCCTGTAATAAATTCCCATTAGTTATAAATCAACTATTGGTTCCATCCATGATGGCTCATGATTAATGTTCATAACATGGGTGTTATTTATGCTTGGTTCCGTCACAAATTTGATGTGGACTGTTCTATCAAGACCATCAATTTCCATGAAGATGAGTCTAGACAAGGTGTTAGCCCTGTAGTTGTCAGTTCAGACTATCTTTATTATTTCACAACTTGAACTGCCTTTGAAGATCTTGAACTTTTAGGCTATATAAGCTCATTTTTTTCATCTTTTCTTTCCCTTCGATGACCAACTACAAGTTGCAAATCGCTGAAAATTTTGATGTGTTCAAGCTAAAGATTGTTGGCAAGGTCTAGTGCACTAACAACTGCTTCGTACTTTGCCTTATTGTTTGTAGCATCAAACTCAAATTAGAGTACACATTGTATTTCTACATGTCTGTCTAGGCTGATGAATATGACTCGTACACCCGACCTTAAGGAGTGTGATGCTCCATCTACAAAGATTTCACGTGTCCATAGAGCAGTGGTTGGGTTATCTTCTGAATCTTTATGATTTCACAACTCTTGAGTTGCCTTTGAAGATCATGAACTATTAGGCAATATAAGCTCATTTTATCATATTTTCTTTCAAATGTCCCTTCTATCTAGCCAACTACAAGTTGCGAATCGCTGAATATTTTGATGTGTTCAAGCTCAGGATTATTAACAAGCTCTAGTGCAATAACAACTACTTTGTACTCTGCCTCATTATTTTTAGCATCAAATTCAAATTGGAGAGCACATTGTATTTCTGCATGTTTGTCTAGGCTGATAAATATGACTCTTGCACCTGAGCCTGAGGATTTTGATTCTCCATCTACAAATATTTCCCATGTGTCCATAGCAGCAGTGGTCGGGTTATCTTCTGGCCCTTGAGGCCTTGGTTGAGTTCTGCTATGAAGTCGGCCAAGACCCTGCCTTGATATAGGGTCAGGGCTTGAACTTGATGTCAAATTCATGAAGTTCAATTGCCCACTTCAAAAGTCTACCAGGCACGTCGGGCTTCTGAAGTATGTGTTTGAGTGGTTGATTCGTGAGCACTATAATTGGATGAGAATGGAAATATTGTCTCAATTCTCGTGCTACTACCACCAAGGCAAGAGAAAGCTGTTCAGCCAATGTATACCTAGTTTTCATATAACACCTTACTCACGTAGTAAATTGGTTTTTAGGCTTTGTTGACCTCTTCACCAATACACCACTTGCTGTATTTTAAGAAAATGTCAAGTATAAAAATAGAATATCCCTAAGCTCTGGTTTGGTGAGAACTGGCAGGGTTGCCAATGTTAGTTTGAGTTCATGGAATGCCTTCTCACAAACCTCATTCCACTCGAAGTTTTGATTTCTCTTGAGAACTTTGAAAAATGGGAAGCATTTATCCGCTGCACGAGACATGAACTTGTTCAAGGTGGTAACCCGACCTATTAGTTTTTGTATCTCTTTCTTGCTTGTAGGTGACTCCATGGATATTAAAGATGCATCTTGTTCGGATTGGCTTCGATTCTCCTACGTGTGATCATGAAACCTAAGAATTTACTTGAGGCCACCCAAAACGCACTTTGTTGGATTTAATTTCATGTTATATTCCCGAAGGGTAGAGAAAACTTCCTCAAGATCAGCGATATGTTGGTCTACCCATATACTCTTGACTACCATGTCGTTGACGTAGGCCTCAATACTTTTTTCAATCAACTTAGCAAAAATTTTGTTGACAGCCTCTAATAGGATGTCCCTATATTCTTCAACCTAAACGGTATGACATGTAACAATATATGGTTGAGTCAGCCAAGAAAGATGTTTTTTCTTGATCTTCATTTTCCATGAGAATTTGGTGATATCTAGAGAATGCATCAAGGAAGCTATACAATTTATGGCCCGATGTATTGTCCACGAGATTGTCGATCCGAGGTAGGGGATATCTATCTTTCTGGCATGTGTGGTTAAGATCTGTAAAGTTAAGACATACTCACTATTTGCCATTAGACTTGTTGACGAGGACAACATTCGCAAGCCAGTTAAGGTATTGAACTTCCCAATAAATTGTACACTGATTAATTTACCAATCTCTTCACGTATAACTTCGTAGCGCTCTGGTGTAAATTGTCTCTTCCATTGCTGGATTAGCTTAGCTCTTGGGCTAACATTAAGTTTGTACCGCTATCCTAGGATCTATTACAGGCATGTCTTCAACATTCCAAGCGAACACATCAATATTACTAGACGGAGAACACATCAAGATCTCGACCAATTGTTACTGTATATCGTGCTTGAGGTTGACCTCTACCAATTCCTCCACGAGAGCAAGTCTTCCTCGGTTGTCAGTTTCGAATGATGAGATTTGCATAACATTGGCACTTTTTCCCCGAACACTAGTAGGGAACTTCACAGAAATGTGCAAGGTGGAAATAATAGCTTTGATCTTGTTGAGCAATGGCCTTCCCAAAATGGCGTTGTAAGCCATCGAAGCACGAACTACCTGGAATGTAGTAATTTTCATTATTTCCTTCTTATTCAATCCCAAGGTAAGGGGAAGATTGATGACTCCCTCTAGGATGATCCTACTATCTCCAAATCCTTGAAGTGAGGTTTTAGCTAATTGAGCTCTTCGGCCGAAATCCCCATCCTAGTGTATGCCTCATGAGAAAGTGTGTTGGCCATGCTTTCATTGTCAATCAGAATCTTCTTTACCTTAAAATTAGCTATGATGGCCGATATAACCAATACATCATCATGAGGATGTGATAAGCCCTCCAAGTCTTGTAGCCTAAATGACATGTCTACCAAGTTATCATGAATTTGCCTTCAATTTGGGGTGTATTGCCTAGCATATTATTTACGTCCACTGTTTGAATCACCTTCTAATGCTATAATCTTGACAATAATGTTAATGGTTCCTGTTGTGGGCTTTTCATTCCCCCTTCCTTTGGGACTTCTTCTTTTATCACGATCGTTCCTTAGGTGCTTGTCATTACTGACGTATGAGCTTAGGCATCCTTTTTTATTTGAGCCTCATCTCCTGATGTAGGACTTTTCAATTCTCCATTGTATGCTCATGATCCCGATGATAATCACATTACTTGCTCTTATCTCGAGTATTAAGATGGTATTTCATCCTCGAAGGTCATTTAAGCTCCTTCATATCTTTGATCTCCATTAGAATGTTGGACCTAGATGTATAGTCGAGTGAAAGATGCTGGTTGTGTTTCCTATCTTTGCTTACTCCTGGGAACTTCCGGACGGGGATTGTGTTCGGGTTTTTCCGATGTGGGATGCGGAGTTGTCCTCGGGTTCAATGTCTCCTTCATATTCATATATTTTTTTGGCTCAGGTGAAGAGCTTGGTCACCTACTTCGGCAAAGTTTTTGATAGAGACACTTTGAAAGCCTCACATCTTATGGCATATGTGAGGGCAAAAATTGTTGTTGTGATATGTAGGTCGGGTATCCGAAGTCTATCCTTATTGAACCTCATCATAAAGTTAAGCAGGGATTCTTTTGGTCCTTGACAAAGCTACATAAGGGAAGATGCTATCTTCTTGATGCGTTTACTACTTACTAAAAAGGCAAAATACTTGTCGGCCAAATCAACGAATAAAGTAATGGAATTAGGCTCTAGGGTAGAGAACCAGTCCCTGACAGTGTTAGTTTATGGAAAAGCTTCACACATCACCAAATTTGGTACCACTTGTAGATTCATGACGTCAGTATATACATTGAGATGATTGATGGATCTGTAGTACCGCCATACTCTTTTATGCGGGGATATTTGAATTTGTCTAGTGAAGGGTACAACAATATCTCTAGAGTAAACGAGGTGTTGTGAGTGAAACATGTTGACCCCTGAGTGTTCCAAAGTATACCAGCTGATATTCCATCTTGTATGATCCTGACGAGTTCGGTGGAGTCTACAGTTACTAATCTCGAGCCAGAGGTCGTACGAGGTATGCCCGATGTTTGGGCATCACAGGTGGCCGAAACGTTGCGTGGAGCTCAAGCTCAAGCATCCGCCATAAAACCACCATGTGGTGCTGGTATTAGGTGCAAATTTCTTTGACTCAGCAAGTTAGTGTAGCAACTTACTGGCGAAGCTTTTCAAAAGCTCTGGTAGTGACAACTTCTGGTTGGGACATCAGCAACACTGATGATTCTTCTTTGGGGGCTGGAGGATCTTCGGTAGGATGTGTGTCCTAGTCACCCCTCTGTTCTTAAGTCAGAGAGAGAATTTATATGAAAGATGTATGCTGAATATTATGTAAAAGCGTACCTAGATAATGAATTGAGGTGCTGTATTTATAGACGTAGGCAACATATTCCTACTAGGATTAAGTTACTCAAAGCCTTGAGTTCTACCATTCTGAGAAGTTGCAACTTGTTTGGTATTGTACCATCAATGTGTTTGGATAAAGATAAAACTCCGATGTTTGAGTCCTTTCAGGATGAGGTAGCATATTTATAGCAGGACTCAAACTCTTTAAAATCATATAAGCCTTAGGAGAGTCCAAGTCATAACCTCAAGAAGATCTCGAGCTCACGGGAAATTTTATTTTTCGAAGAGATAGCTGACGAGTCCTATGTGGTGGGGGTGTTTCCTTATATGCCTAAGGGTAAGCGTGCCCGAGGTACCTTGCCCAGGGAGTTTAGACGAAAATAAGTGGAATTGGTAACTTTACTCCTCGGTTACTATATTGCTCAGGTCATGCATATTTGTGGGAACATCAATGCCCATTAATCACCCGTATCACTTTCATAATTATTATCTATAACAAAGTTTAGTAAGCAACGAATAACTTTGCTCAAATTTAAGTGAGTAACGAATATACTTTTAAATTTGAGTGAACAAGCATGGATTAAATTAACTAGTTGTATGCCACCAAAGTCACACAATCACTCTGGAGTGTGTATACGAGTTGAAAGGGCATATGCAAAAACTGAGAGATTCCTCGTAAAAGATCAAAAAACATCTCGAATATGGGTTTCACGATGTGTCTAAATTTGCTTCTCTCGCTAGCCATGGTGGCCACCAATATTCTGTCCCTTTACCACCTCTCCTCCACCATCCATCCATGACACCGGCTCTACTGCTAGCTCCCAACCACCTTATCACCAGCTGTCAACCATACGCATCACCATCAACCACCTCACCAGCCTCAAGCCATCCATCCCACCTACCAAGAAATCCCCATCCTCGTCCTCCTGCACCCTTTTTGATCTCTTCTTGCATACTCATATAGCCCCCAATTTCTTCCTATTGTAAAGACCATCCTCTCCTCTTGCGCCATTATATGAACTACACTCCCTTTGCTTTGTGCCCTGATAAGGGCGTTTTTACACATTTATTTCGGTCCACAAACATGGATAACTGTCAATAAATGTGCGAAATATAGCTTAATTCATTGTAATTTATGTTTGCAAGACAATAACAATGATTGGGGGTAAATTAGGAAGAACAAACAAAAAATGGCTTAAATGAAGCAAAAACCAAAGTTTGAGGACTCAAGTACAATTACTGAAAAGTTACGTCGATCCCAAAATGAAGATTTGAGAGTGTTGGACATCAATTGGATGAGGAAAGAAGTCAAATGGATGAAATATAATCGAAGTACTATCACAAATCAACCTCCAGCCGAAAAGGTTTTGCTTCGAATTTTCAGTTTTAGTTTGAGACTCATTGTTTGAATAGAATAAGTTCGAATTTGAAGATTTATAATTTGGAAGATTTGTAACCCTTTGAATAAGCTTTACAATGCAACTTGAATTACCTTAATCAGATATCAGAAGAGAAAGATATAACCAAAATACCAAAATCTCTCCGACGAGAAAAACATATAAACCATGCGATCGCATGGTACTATACCTTGCGATAGCCCAAGCTTCAACAAGTTTTTTTTTGGAGCATTTACTTCGCCCATACGATCGCATGAGGGACTACCTTGCGATCACATGGTGCATTCTGGGCTCGAATTTTCTGGTTTCCTTATTCGAACTAATCGCTTATGATAGGGTATCTTAAGACCATATTTAACCCTAAACTCGCCCAGAACTAGTTTTTGACGCATTCCTTGAGAGAGAAACACATTGGAGA
>CAIGRL010140780.1:0-12515 GCA_903798325.1 Fraxinus xanthoxyloides
AGTAATAATGAGATACATATATTATTATTACGGATAGACCATCACGTATTGTATTTCTTACTTGTGAAGTAAGTAGATAATCTCACAAGTTAAAATACAATGACATTTAAATGAACACGTAAATGCTTTGTTATGGAACAAAATATTTAAAATTCACTGGGAAAATTTGACATGGATAACTATTTCAGTGTAAGTGGTTAATCTTTAACATTCGATAGTGGAATTAATCATTTGATTTGATGTCTACATAGTACCTTATATGTTGACAGACATATTTTAGTGACGTTGGATGTTGCTTTGTCAAAAGCCACTAATACATTATCGTTCACATATGTCAAGAATCATATGAAGGTTGTGAATGATCAATAGATGATTTATCACTTCTAGATAGTAAGATACTATAATCTACATTTCATTCATTTAAATTGGTAACGAAATTCTTGGCCAAGCTGTGCTCATAAGTAAAAAAGGAGTGTTTGACTTAATAGGGGATGAAAGATATGATCGATCATTGAGATTGACACGAATTCATATCTTGTAATTGAATTAAATAAATATTTGACAAGGGCCAAGCCGACTTGAACTTATATTAATAAGCTATTATGGTTTCAAAAAAATAGAATAGCGCACTACTCATTATCTTGTTAGTACAAGAAAAGAAAAAACTATAATTTTCTTATTCTTGTTCCCTATGTAAATTTTCATTGGAGGATCGACGTGATTGTCTGTGTTCCAATAACAGTAGTCTTGAAATTATTGTTCGAGTTCCAAGAACAGTTTCTATCCAAACACAAAACGGATCCTTAATGGAAATTGAAATTATTTTATTTTTCCGTGTGCATTATTAAGTAAATTCTCAACGGTGTTATCATAGTCTACTCTATGTTTGTTAGAAACCATAGCCTACAATTGCAAAATTGCAAGAAATTATGATTGATTTGACATAAGATAAGTAAAAAAAAAATATTTTTTTGAAATTTTCATTTTTATTTCAATTTTTCTCATATATAATAAAGCAGAAACATCCAATCAAACAAGAATATTAAAACTAAAAACTCAATATTTTTTTCTCCCCCAAATGTAAAGTAGAGATTGTTTTCAATGTCTTAAAATATAATCTTGCGCATAAAGGGGTGAGGAAGAAAGGAAGAATGTAATCTCCGAATTTTTTGTCTGATATTTGAGGCAGCTTGTTGGATTGATTTATTCCATTCTTCAACCTGTTAAGCTGCCTTCCGCTATCTTTGTACCTTTAAAATATGAAAGAAACACCAATATAAGAGTTAAAAATTAATTTAACGGCTAGAATGTGCGTGTATGATAATCAATTTTTTTATTCTCCTAGAGTTTTGAAAAATGTGCCATGTTTTTTAATACTGTTTTTTACTCAACACATTCTTTTGTTTTAAAAGATGATTCTTTTATCGAAACAAAAAAACTCCTAAAACTAATGTGACCTATTAAACTATATACAATTTAAATATTTAAAGTGTAATAAATAAAAGGGTAAGATATTAGGGTGTCTCCCAATGAACACTTAATTTAAAGCCTTTTGGCTATCCTTAGTTGAGGTGTTAATCATGGTGGTCCAAAGTGGACTTCACACGAAAATCTTTGATCAAAATTTTCAGCATTGCCAATCCCTTTTAATTCTCCATGCTTGAAGAGTTCATTTTTCATCCTTGAGGTTCCCAAATGTTCCACCAACTCCTTTTTTATGTTGGTACTTTAAAAGCTCTTTCGCCTTTTCCTCCTTAACCTTCTGCTATTCTATTCATAGGATGGTTTCTCAACAGTGGTATAGATTTTGAACTTATCTTGCTTATCATCAACCCTCAAGATCAGTTCTCTTGCTTCAAAGTCGATGATACCCCAACTTTTTGATAGGAAAAATCGACCTAATATTAATAGTAATGCATCCCATGGTTCTTCAACAGAGTCCCACTTTAATAAAAACGCTCTCAATCACTTTTTGAGGATATTTGATTGTTCTGCCCACCAATTGAAGGGAGATTGTTAAGTCCTTTAGCTATTCCAAATCTAAATTTTCCCTAGATCTTTTAGTTTAGAAGGTAATTTGTTATACAAGATAGCACCATACTTCTCATTTAGCGATGATCTCAAATTCAGTGATCTCAAAAACTTTACACAGCTTGGTATCTGAAAAATGGCTTCAATTAATGGGATGTTGACATGAGAATTCTTAGATGTATCCAAGAACTTTGTAAATTATTCTTTGAGCTTCCTTTTCTGCAATCTCTGAGGAAAGAGGATAAGATGCACATATGTCTTGATATGAACGGTTACCTTAACCTGTGGATCATGTAACTTTTCACCTGGAACTGATTTTGCTAACTATATTGATTTATCCACTAGCTCTTCATCTATGGAAAGTACATTTTTATTTACAACCACTTATCTCTTAACTATAATTTATGGAAGTTAAACCCTCTGAATAGAAATTGCCTCAACTGACTCATTCTCCACAATACTTATTGACATTAATCGTTGTCTGGAATTTGTCTCAGTGTTACTTGGTAGGGTCCTTGGTTGTCTTTCTAAAAATTTATTAACAATTTGTCCCAATTAATTTTCCAAGTTCTGCATAGCAGCTACTTGAACCTGATAATTTTTCTCAAACTGTTACACGAATTTATTTTATGCTTCAACCATCTTGATAAACGCTTCTTCCCATGAAGGTTTCTTTTCTAGATGATGAGACCTAGTAATGCATTTTGATACGGTACACATTGAGAATACTGGATATTCCTCCAAGAGAAATTTGGATGATTTCTCTGCCAGGATTGTATGTATTGGAACGTGGATTATTCTATCACCTAAGGTAATTCTACATATAATTTACCTCTTCAATTGATTTAACAACCAACCTCCCCGTATTACAATCCACACCTTCATGATTTCCATGGCAATGGTTGCATCTCGACTCGGCTAGTTGAACTGTATTTACAGCTGATTGGTTGCTAAATCATCTAAATTTTTTAGCTTGTGTTGCTAGCTATGTTGAAATAGCTATTTAGTGTGTCAACCTCATGCATTCCTACAATTTTTTTCTACTTGATCTATCAATCGGCCATAATGCACTGGTGTATGCTGATCCTCCATTATTCAACAAAACTTGATATGTAGTGGATGTGGAGCCACTTCTGCAAAACATATTGTGGACATTGTCAAAGCAAACATTTGTATCTTTCTCATACCTCATAATAGCCATCCGAACTAAATTGAGAGAATGTAGTGATTTCATCCCTCAACTTGGAAATTCTTTTTTGTGGAAAGTATTTATTTAAATTTTTTTGGCTTGGACTGTCCTAAGTGATGCTGTGAGGTGGTAAAGTATCCAGCCATTCTCTAGCCGATTCTCTCAAAGTGTAAAGAAAGAGCCTCCATCGAATTGCATCACTGAAAATCCTGTATATTCAATTATTGCACACATATCCAAAATCTCGAGATATGAGCATTTGGATTGTATATTTTTCCCAAAGAACTACTATGTGTTCAAGATTATATTTATAACATTCATCCTCAAGTGAAAGCTAGATTGCCCGAATGTTGGATAAAAACTGCTGGATCTGCATTCTCTATTGGTGGAACCATATATTCCCCCATCAACCACTCGTTTTCATTACCTGCAACTAAAATCGGATGTGCTACATTTACATTCAACTCAATGGCTATTTGATTTTGCATGTCTTATGCCTTGGTTCTGCTTGCTGTTTTTGTTGTTTTTTCCCAATCTGAATGTTCGCTCGATTTCCAAATCAAATGGAGCAAGATCGTAGTGTCTTGAACTTTGCATACAAGATTTTGAAAATAAAAAGAGAAAACATAAAAAAAAATTAATATAAAATGAAAAACTAATAAAGTAATAAAAAGTCAGATTAAAGCTAAGACTAACTAAAATGATTAAATACTATAATCATCGATAACGACACCAAAAACTTGATCATTTGATTTCCTGTAAGTATGCATGATCTTGAACAAACAATAAAGTGATGAGTGAAATATCATTCCCACGAGGACTACATACTTAATCAACAATCAATTTCAACTTTAATCGTATAGTTAATTTTATTTAAATTGTTTATACCAATTTATCTAATTAAACTAACAATTATAGTGGGCAACTTATGATGGTTTTGTAAATTTAGACTGGATGGTTATTAGGACCTTGAATCCCCTTATTAATCCGTTTCAAAGCAATTTAATAACATGACAATATGTGTACATTCTTGTTGATCAATATTCCCAAGTAAATTAAAAATATCACTTTCTATGAAAGATGCGAATATGACATCATACATTAAAAATACTAGAACTTTTATCGAAATCATACAAACTATAGTAGTATATCTCTTTTCCGTATTGGACATTGTTATAACTTGCTATCTACCCTATTTTCTCTCTCGAGAAAGAATAAAATTCACATAGAAATTTAGTTAATAGCTAATTACTTGAAAAACATTAAGTTATATAATTGTCATCCAAGAATAAACACATATTGGGCATCAAATTATAGAGTTTATATAAAAAAATATCTTAATAACAGAACCCTAGCCTAGAATTACAAAATTTTCAAGAAATCATGATTGATTGGAGAACAAAAACTGGATTTTAAGTTGATCCAGCAGAAGAGAATGAATCTTGAATTTCTCCAATGGTTGCTTCCCTTGACTCTTCTTCCAATTTCCCCAAAAATCGTTGAATTGATCTTCAATTGCTGGAAATCTTGCACTTTCCCTTTAATTCTCACCAAAAACCTTTGTGTTTACCTCATTTGATTGATGTTTATTAATGAAGTATGTGTAGGAGATGTTATTTTTAATGTACTCTGCCCTTTTGTATTTATAATGCTCAAAAAATAGATGAAAGCTCATGTCAAATCAGATTTGGAGAAGAATACTAAGAAAAAAATGAAATTGCACTAGCAGTCCCCAGAATTAGCTCGCGCTATCAAGCTAGTCCTCTGCTCGCGGCCACTCCAGCCAACTAGTTTGGCTCATGTTGAATTAGACACGATTGGCGCGGGTGCACTAGCTTTAGCAGATCGTGTTCTTTGTTTTATTGTTCGAGAGGTTCCATTTGTGTGTTTTAGTCCACATTTTTTGTATAATACATATTTTAACTTCTAATTGCATTCAATCGAACTCATATTCTGGTCCAAATCAAATATTCGAAAGTTGCAATTGAATCCCCGAACTTTGGATATCGCTATTTTTCTTCATTTTTGACTCTTTCTTCCACTTTCATATTTAATCATCGAGTTTCTTCTAATAAAAGAAATGTACACTAAATTAGGCTATAATTTATCAAAAGAACAACAAAATGTCAATATTTTAAAATCCAAATAAGTGAATAAAATACACTTACTAGAAAACTTTAGAGAGCTTTGAAAAGTTGACAAATCTCATATTATTCATAAATGTAAATTTGAAAAATCTTGTAATACTTTAAAAATTCGCTATAGTTCATGTAGGTATTTCTCATGAATAAATCATTGGATTTGGATCATAACATTTGGATTTGAAGAACAACACATTGTGAACTTTTTATCCAAGTTTGAAAATGATCGGACCATGATACATGGAGACATCAATGTTTTTATCAAATTTGTGTAGGCAGTCTAGATTCTACGAATTTTTGCATTATTGATTCCGAAGTAATTATACAATTCTTCCATAATGTATACAGTCACATCTTTTCACAAGTACCAATCTAATATTCTTCTAGAATATTAATTTGTATAACTTCATACTTTTGTTTAGGAAGCAAAAATAAAATATTCTTTAAAACATTAAGATGTATAAGGTTTATACTTATTCAGGAATATTAACACAATATTTCTCTTAAATATTGTTTAAATAGAGTCCCATTCACCAAGAAAATCGGCATAAAATTCATCAAGAATATGATATGCAAAAAATATTATAAATTTTTTCAAGAGTAACAATGCAACATTATATAAAGTATTGTGTGTATGAATTCTACTTCTTTAGGAGCAACAAAATAACAAAATATAATATTCATTTTCATACAATACTACATTATTTTTCTAAAATATTGATTTAGATTATTTTTTTCTTTTCAAGAATAATAATACAATATTCTTATAAAATATTGTATTGAAATATTGAACTAAATAAAATTACATTCAAGTGAATAATTATCTATCATAAATTGGTATAATCAAAACGATATGTCAGATGGAGTAACTATACCTTTTTTATGCAATTTAAATTTAAGAGATTACTTACATTTTATTTGACCAGAAAATAAGAGTTTCTTTGTAAACTCTATTTTTAGAACTTTTTGCTTTTTTTTTTTTCTATTGGAGGAAAAATTATTTTTTCCACATTCAGTTGCTAGAGTTTTATGAGCAGAAAGAGGAACTCAATTGACTAGAATTTCGTGTTGATAACATGTAATAAAACTAAATGAATAAGAGGGAAATATTGCGGAAGACTAGAGAAGTCAATAGTTTTTTTGTGTGTTTTATTGAGAATCAAAATCACATATTTAGGACGACAAGAAATATAATAGTCATAATAACAAGGGCTACATTACTATAACAATCAGTAACTAATAAACATATAATTTACATCACTTCAAAATATATTTCGGTAACTATTCCATAATGAATTCAACAAATTGAAGCCCAAATAAAATATTAGAATATTAATAATAATAATCATAATAATAATAATAATAATAATAATAGAAAACATAAAATTTCAACAAAATTTGTTTACGGGATTCATTATCAATCACATTAATAATTTAAGCATTAATATTAGCGTCTGTTTGACAATCTTTTTCCAAGTCAAAACACGGTTTGCAACAGTAATATATATATATTTTTATTCACATGGCGTCTGAATTTGTCTAATATATATATTTTTATTCACATGGCGTCTGAATTTGTCTGACATTTGCCCTGCTCCGCAAATCATACTCATCGCGAAGAATGTGTAAAGTGAACGAGCATCTGTGGACAGGTTTGTGGATATGCATGCAAATTTTACAGCATGAATACATGTCTGCTTCGCCGAAATGGAAAAAGAAAATGTGTTTCCACATAACGATGCATGTAGTTCCTGATCATACGTTCGGAAATGCAACAACAATTGAACAATGACTAAATTTCCTCTTCGAGTTGTCACATTACCGCCTCGTAGTCTTTTTCGTGATACACATCGAAGTTCGGGTAAAGATTACAATTAGTGAATCAATATTAGGACATGTCTTTGGTTTGTTCGCTCAAATGTGAAGAAGAGAACATGTCTGCTAAATTTTCAAGAGAACGAGAAATTATTTCATGTAACTCATGGCAAACTTATTGCGTCCATCACTCTTGAATAATAAAAATAGACATTAAGAACTTATTGATTTAAACTAAATATTGACTTGTAAATTCACAAAAATGTCAATAAACTTGATAGATGAGAGTACTCAATTTCGTACTTAATGGATCCTGGTGGTCTTATTTATAAAACTGAAAATGTAGCCTTCTTTTTATTCAACATTAATTCTAGAAGTAGGATCTTATAATAAAGAAAGCTACCAAAGAACACATTTTGATGCAATTACTCACTAGAATATTCGAATAAATGTAATTCTGGAAATATAATGATAATAAAAAACATTACATGATCAACTCATTATTTATTAATTCCACTTCTACTGTCCTGCATCAAAACCAAATGAGAAAAAAAAAAATGTAAAATAAAAAATAAAACTGCCCTCTTTTGTGGATTAAGGGGAAAAAAAAAATAAAAAAATAAAAAAACATTTAAGAGCTAAACAAAGGAATTTTCCTAGAAATATCCAGGTTCACGCACTTGTGATAAAACTACAATCTAAAGTCAAGGTAGTAGTGAAAAATTACAGACGTAATGACTCACACAAACTAACTGACTTAATTGAATTCTGTTTTACCTTTATCAAAGCGTGTTTCCTGAAACAAACAACTCAAATAACCAACGTAAAACGTATGTGAAACAGTAATAAGTGTAAAAGTCATTTAAAATGTTAATTAAGCAGTATTACATGCAACAATGATTTAAGTAGTTACTAACTCAAAACACATTTTTTTTCAACTTCATACCATATGCTAAATTAAGACATAATATCAATGCAACCCAACATACCGAAACATTGATACTACAAAATATCAAAACTTAATCTAGCAATATTGAAATTATATCATATAATGCCTTTTGAGTCAAACTTTTTAAGATACATCATGTTAAAGCAAAATATTTACATCAAAAATATTTACTCCATCAATATCTAATTCAAAAAAAATAGATACATCAAAAATATCTACTCCATCAATATCTAAATCTACTCCCTTTTTCTCAAAAAATGACAAGGAGAAACCTAGTAACTAAGATACATCATCAGCATCAGCATTAGTCCTCTCATCCGAAGCTGCACCATCATCCCAATGGCGACGAATCCATCTTAGCCCTCGCTGAAGATATCCAACAGCACCAAGAAGCATAGTAGACTCGTTAGTATGTCGTTCAACTATAGCTCTTGGCTACGTAATCTTCGCCATCATACGGGCTTGCTGTTCCATCAACACAGTATCTTTCCTAGAAGTGAAACAGATGGATCAACGGGAACATATGGAATATCATTAGGTGGAGGAACATGCTAGCGGGATGAGGATCAGAATAGAGGAAGATAGAATATCAGCAGGTAGAGGAGTAGAAGAAGAAGTAGCGAAATTCGAAGGATCAAAAGATATAAGATTGCCTATAGGATCAGCCAGCACAGTCGGGTCAGCAAAATGCGTTGGCTCAGAAGAAGCATGTTACATACTCTGAGAAATAGTAGTATGACCAATCGACTGGGAACCCACCTCGGAGCCTCCTCAGGAAAGCTCACTCCTAGGGCTGTTACTAATCTATAAATGAAACAAGTATAAGGCAGCCCCACCCTCATCCCCATGACTCAAAAAAGCATGCAAAATTTGCTGACAATAGAATGAGGGTAAATCAATGGAATCACCATGTAACAAGGCATAGTAAAATCGAGTCTTCCCCATAAGCAATGATGAAGTGTGAGAGATGGGCCACAAATTCGTGCACACATTACACAATAGAATATGTTAGTCAGTGGGTAAAGATCCAGTAGACATCACACCTGGACCACCCTTCAACGGTGTGTTAAACGCCGTGGAACGGACAAGAGAGTTCGAAGGGAGTGTATCAACAGAAAGTTAAGGAAACAAAGGGTGAACGACTCTACGAATATGCATTAGACTCTATATGACATTAGGGGTGATCTTAACTGTCCTACCCCGAAGAAAAAACCCTAAAAGTTGATCCGCTAACGTCATGAATGTTAACATAGAATTCTTGAACAAGCAGGTTAGGAGGTGTTGCCAACTTAACCAACAATGTTTCCCACCTTCGTGATGTGAAAATAGCAGCGATGTCGGGTGGTAGGTCAAACATTCTGACCTCACGCTCAAACAGAACTGGCCTCAATGAAAACTACGACCCAAACGTATCTTGGGCAATCGCAGCGATAAACCTAGACCTACTATACGAAGTGGAGGTACTAGGTGTCGAAGCGGCAATATGAGCCCTCTTAGACGGCATCTCAGATGTGGAAAATCAATACATTAATACCTTGACCGAGCACAAATCGTATGATATGCATGAGATGCATGCAAAACGAGGCAAAAATTCATATGCAATGCACTCGTGGATGACTAGACATAAGGAGTCACGATGCCTAGACGTAGATAACATGAAGACATGACATGTAACGTAACAACATGCCGTGGTGACATGACGTCACCTCGCGGTGTCAACAACAAACGCAATATTACTGACATCAAATGCAAACTAGACGACTTCAGCCTAAACAACTCATCGCTCCAACCAAGACACCTCAACCATTATAAACTCAAACTACCAACTAAACCAACCTCCATCAACTTATCAAGCATCAAACACACAATGCCAAAAATATATGTCCAAAATTGAAAGAAGGCACATAACATCTCCACTACCCCAATACTCCATTCAACACTCTCAATCAAGCACTAAAGACCATCCCAAATCCACCAATTGACATCTAAAATGTGACGATGCAAAGACAATGAAGAACAAGGAGAAAAATCGTGGGAAAATTGTCCAAAACCTAATTTTTGTTGCAAAATTGTGCAATAAGTGATGACATTATATGAGAATGAATAAATCATGTAGTGCACATGCCAAAAATTGAAGCAAGAATGACCAAAAATCATAAACCCAAAAGAATTTTCAAAAAGGGAGACAATTAGGGGTTTTAGTAATTTACCTCTGAAAATTGTTGATTCAATGAAATAGCACCACAATTGGATGATTTTGAATGTTCAAAGCGTGGGTAAAACCCAAATTTGATGTGGGTAGGAGAAATTTGGGAGAAATTGAATGAACGATGGGAAATGTTGCATAAAATTCTGAAAAATAACGTTAAAATTCAAATATACGGGTTGTTGCTTGGGTGATAATTGAGCGAGACAGCCTTTGCTTCTATCGCTCGAGCGTGGCTCAGCAATAAGCCAACAACAAATTTTTAACAAAAATAGCACTGAATTTTTGAAAAATATGAAAAATAGCACCCATTCTTTTTTTAAATATTGCCCTTGACAAAAAGATGAACTCAATCATGAAAGTGTTCACAAGTAGTTTATTATCAATAAAATAAAATAAAATCCCATATAGTCAAATCAAGTTCAAATGGAGTAAAGTGCATAAGTGACTCAAGAGTGTAAAGTGACACTATTTTCTCGTGAATATGACTCCAAACCTTGAATTTGTGAGAAAGAATATGCGAACATTACTGTTAATTAAATATTTTTCTTACTAATGAAAGTCAAACCCATAAGATTATTAGGACCTAAAAACGATCTCAATTACACGTATATTTTTCTTTTCTCCTCCTGAATTTGAACATATAATTTTTTATGTCGCTTCTCTCAAATATTGCATCTTATGTGCATACTCTTGTCCATTAAGCGACTAAATTGACTCATGTAATGAGTTTTAGACCGATTAACCCAAATCAATTGACCTAGGCACCAAGTTATGAGAAACCCCCAAGCTTGATTACTCAAGTCAAATAGGTTTCGAACAAGAGTATAAGGTGAATCAAGCTATTATGAAGGTCAATTCACATTCAATGTCACCTTACCAATAGATGACAGTCATCCAAAATCTCACACATGCGGTCCAGACTCACTCACAAGATCACAGCGTGTGCTATGCACACGGTACATGAAGAAACTTTCCGGTTTTCTATCACCATTGTGGTATTGGTTGCTAAGGTTCTTGGGTTGCTATTTTCAATTTGCTAAGGTAACATTCGCATGCAACTGCCTGATTTATCTTGATAGGCTATTCTTTTTGGAGTTTCAAATTTCATGCAAATATGGTGACTGGATGTTACTGCTTTTAATTACTTCAAGGTAGGCTGTCCTAGGATCCCATTTTAGGTAGACATATTATCTATTATATAGAAGTCCAAATACCCATGGAACATTGTAAGTTTCTCTCCCAATTCAATTATCATAGTAATCTACCTCGTAGGACCAAATCCATACAATGGCCCAGACATAGGTACCCAAAGATGGTCGACCAACATTTGGTCAATGCACTTCTAAACAAAATATTTACATAACTTCCATTGTCTATCAGCATACAATTGAGACCATTGCGAGCTATGATTGTTTGTACTCCAATGCATCACAATGGGAATATATAATTTCATGTTCATCATCATCATTAAATATAATTGGAAAGGATACAGTTTTAGGATTACCTTAAATTTAGAAATTTTCTACCACAAGTTTTTTAGAGGCTCTAGCGTAATTTCTCTATGTGTTCATTGTTCCGCCGCGACGTAAGGACTTCAAATTATAATGTTTATCTTTCTTACTGCAAGTTGGGGATCTGGAACAATGATTGATGCATATGATGGTCCTACGTACCTTGGCCTCATTCCTAGACCTTGTCCTCTTAATCCTGGATAAGTAGATTTTTGAGTTTTAGAGATTTCATGAACCCCCACTATTGGCTTTGTAATTTCACCATTTTAAGTACTTAAAGCATTTGTCTATATTGTGATCTCTGGTGTGATGAACTTTGCAAAACTTTGGCTTAGGGAATTAAAGAGGTATCTATATAAAATAAGGGTGTATACAATCTTACCAACACCTTCACAAAACTTTGCAAAACTTTGGCCAATAGTTTGCGAAGGTGCTGGTGAGATTGTATGCATCCTTCTTTTATGTTCGTCAAAGCAAAGATACAGCTGCTTGGCAACCTAGGTGCATACATTGGGATCTTCCCTTTATCTTTAAGCTTTTATGTATGACATTTCTGTACCTTTTTCTATTCCTTTATCGTATCTTCTATTTCAATTTCAGTTTGTATCAAGTTCACTAGTTGATGGTGTAACGCCCCGAGTTCCGTGAACTCGGATTGCTACGTCATTCT
>CAIGRL010140897.1:0-11058 GCA_903798325.1 Fraxinus xanthoxyloides
TGGAAAAGGAAAATATTTTCCTTTGTCATGGAAAACTAAGGCTATCAAACGGACCCTAAGATTCAAAACCAAGAATATTTGCAATGAAAGGGTCTAAATTTTCTAGCAACGGGGTATGCTATTTATAGATTTACTCGTAGCTATTCAAACCCGCTACAAACCTTTTCAGAATAGTGATGATTGTTCAGACAACCCTCTGAAAATGAACAAACAGCTCTATTCAAACTGAAATAATGTGTTTGCTAAATGGTCTGTTAACAGACATATGTTACGTTGATTAACAGACCTACTCAGAGGATCACGCCAGAAAATAAGCAGAAACAAGTCAACGATAGGAAATTTAAAATACCCTTAAAAATAAATTCATTAAGTACTAAAAAATATGATTAATTACAATTTGACCTAAAATTTAAAATAAATTTGGTCCAAAAAGCCCAATCGTACTTGACACAAACTCAAGCCCGTGCACTTGCTCTAGCCTAGTTGAGCCAGTCGTATGGACGACGATAGCAGCGCATGCACTTGTGGGCTTAGAACCAAATCTAATAGAATATAGGTGTCCCTCTTCCAATGATTAGTGGTACCACTAGGGGTCCAAACACAATTGTCAAACTTCCACAATATATATAGGACAAGAATTTAACATTTTTCAATCAAATTCTTCACTTATTTAAAGTTTCAAGTAGGTAAATTAGAAATTAAATATTTCATTCAAATCTAAATGGCTTTCGATGAATAAATATATCATGTTGATCACCTCGTGGAATGGAACGTGAATATACTAGGTCCCGTTAATATAGAAGTATGGGTCCCACTTAAATTAGAGTCCAAAGTTCACACATTTGACTTTCTAGTAAAACAAGTATACAAGGTTACATTTAAATCCCATTTCACGAATTGCAAAACTTACGAATGTACCTTAACTAAAGATTGCGTACAGGTAAATATAGATTTAAAGTGTTAATAATCTAATTAAGTAAATGCTTACATTAACTTGTTGGTAGAAAGCTAAATTATCCTAAAGAAAAGAGAAGAATACATTTTTTACAAATCACTTTTGAGCAGAGTATTCTCACCCCTATCCATTGGTAATAATATCATTAATTTAGGGTATTAGAACCCATATATTCTTTGCAATAAATCTAGATTATTTCAGTTTTGGATAAAGACCAAATTTCTGAGCTTTCTTTCATCAAACGATAGAGGGATAGACAATATTAATTATAGTTCATCAACACTCTTTTAATTCGACTCAAAATGTGAAGAACTTAGGAAAAAAATAATAAGAATATCTCGCTGGATTTTTTACCTTTACTGTTATAAATGGTAAGTTATTGTTGAATGACAATTGTACCCATGTAGCTCTAGAAATTATTACCATATGTATCCCTAATCTTTTCCCATAAATATAGAGTTTTAATTCCCATTATAATACACATAAATCTATTGACTTTTATTATCTCTTCTTTTTTTCTCTCTTTTCATAATGTGTTATCAGCACAATAGCTTTATTTTTTCAAAGTTTAGTATTCTTTTTAAGAAAAAAAAATGGTGAAAATACTGCATATGTGTTCCAAAAGATACTTCAAATCTAATTCATCTTCAAATCCCATTCTTGATTTCGTAATTCGTAATTATGTGTTAATGTTTCCTTAATTGTGCATATACATTGAAGACCAAGGCTCCCTAATGTGTTTCATATATTTTGTAATTGTATTACTTTTGTGGCATGCAACACAAATATATATGTATATATATATATAACACCCGATAGCCGTAGTTGCTCAATTGTCTTTATTACTTATTTGAAGTAGATGGAACATTTTCATATTCTAATTAAACTCTCTTAATTATATTATTATGTGTGCGTAATGACTATTGAATATTATGTTTCTTTAACCTAAATATTTTTAATTGTTCTTCTATAAATTCTAAATTGATAATATATCATATTGTTCTTCCAGAAGAAGCACAACTCTGTAATTAATGCATGGCTCCTGAAGAGCTAATGTTTCTAAATAATTATTCGTTGTTGCTTATGAAGTAGCACAACATTATAACTAATATTCCTAAAGAATATTACTTGCTCCTAAAGAGCGTGAATTATATTTTTCAATATTTCAAAAGAATATTGACATACTCTTGAAAAAATAATAGTAAATTATAGTGTGCGAAGTAGCACAGGTTTCGTAGAACATATTATTCTAAATCAGTGTTTTCCCTGAATGAAAATACATAACTTATATCATTTTGATATTGACTCATATTTAGTCATACTCTTGGAAACTAAATGTATTTCTTTTTGCTCTATTGTATAGTTAATCAAATGACAAACATTACTAGACATATCTGGCAAACACTATTTGTCATGGGTACTCGGGGCTGATATACATCTTATCTCAAAAGGTTTGGAAGAGACAATAAAAGAAGGAAACAAAGAATCCATGTAGGATCGTTCAAAAGCACTCATCTTTCTTTCTTCGTCACCATCTTCACAACGGATTGAAAATTTAATATTTCACCAAAAAAGATCCACAGGTTCTTTGGAAAAAATTAACTAAAAGATTTGATCATCAGAGGACTGTAGTCCTCACCAAAGCCCGCTATGAATTTCTTCATTCGGCATGGATATCACTGAATATCATTTGAAGTTCTTGAACTTGGAATATAACAGTCTTATTGTCAACCATTTTATAATTCAAAAAGCAATCGACAATAAATTTCTTCGTTCAACATCTTCAATTTTATACTTGATGTCCAAAGATTCCTCAATTCTTTCGCAGACTTCATATTGCAGTATATATTATATAATATGTTGTCCAGTCCGTTAAGTTCGTAGTTTCTACATAGAAAATTCAAATGCTTTTATGCATCAACCATATCCAAATCTTTTACGTCGCTTTCATCCTCATTGTATGAAGGTGTATCCTTTTTAAGAAATTTCGTCAAACTTAAATGTTGTCATATACAAAAAGTATTTTCTATTTCCAACACTTAAACTTGATCCATTAAATTTCTTGTATTTTTCTCCGATCATATTAGGGAATAGAATACGCGAAGTAGCCATTTCTAATACAAAATCAAAAGATAAACAATAAGGAATAGCATAAAAATAAACTAGAAATTAATAAATTCATCTTAAGATTGTTGTGGAGTATATTTTCTTGTATTTCAAGATTGCTAGAAGTTGGGATGATTTTTTTCAAACTATTAGTTTGAAATTAAATAGGAAGAATTATTCTTACTCGAGTCATGTGATGAAGAGTTTTTTGAATGGCAAAAAGATGTGGGTTATCTTTTAGACACCTATGTTAGACCTAAAGATGATAAGATTACCAATTATGTGAAATTGTTAGATTCTTGAGAATCTGATAATTCAAAGATAAATAATTGGGTTAATAATTTTGTTGCGCAGTCGATAAGCACACTATTGGCCGAGTATGATACTGCTAAGCAAGTTGGGGAACATCTAGCAAGACTATGCACACGATCTAATTTTGCAAACTAATATTGGACTAATATTTGTGCCCTTCAACAAAAGAGTACGAGTTTTCAAGAGTTTTACTCTTCTATGACATACCTATCGGATCTTTTGTCACTCATAGAATCCGTAAAATTACAGGTATTTGCTCCTTATATCACTCAAAGAGAAGAACGATGACTGATATAATTTTTGAGGGCCCTACCTGGTGATTTTGAGGTGGGTCGATTTTGTATCGCATTCCTCTTTCTTCTAATGATTATGTAGCCAATGGATTGTTAGCCAAGGAGATACACCTCATATCTCGTGCAGACAAAAGGAATGCTATATTGGGTGCTCTATATGTCCTTGCAACACCTTAGAGATCGTATGCCGATGATAAGTAGGACTCTTTCGAATTTTTTTCATAATGCATGTTTTTTTTTGTAAGCAGAATGGCAACTAGAAGAGACATTGTCCTCAATTGTTGAATAGAACCACACAACAACACCCCTAACAACAACGACATCATCAACCGCAATAACAGCAGCAACAACAAGTCCCTTAACCATGGATGTTTGGAAACTAACCACCTCAACCTAGGGATGCACCATCAGTAGATCTATTTATGATTCAGCAGCTACAAAAGTTCTTTGCAACATAGACACATGTAATGTGTGCCTCTCATATAGGTTTGTATCCTCTAGTTCTTCCAGTATACCATCATCTTTGTAGGTCTTAGATTCTAGTACTTTTATATGTCAACTAATTTTTCATCTTTTCTTTCATTATCCTCTAAGTCCTTTGTGGGGTGGGCAAATCCGACTGAACCTGCCCAAATCGAACTAACCCGACCGGGTTAAGTCAGTTTTTTATTGTTGTTTTTACACGGGTTGGGTGGGTTGGTTGTGTATGCGGGTTGGGTTGGGTTGGGTTGGGTTGGGTTAGTTTAGGTCGGGTCGGGTCGGGTCGAGTCGAGTTATGGGTTAACTCATGAAAATTGAATAAACCTACCCGATCCAATCCGACTATATTTATGAACTTTACAAGTGTTATAATGTTGTTTAGAAGAAATTGAGTCATTTTGCTTCACACAACCTTCGGGAACTACAGTATTCAGGAAAATTTAGATTAAAATGTCAGTTCTTGTTGGGAAAATTTTGTAGAATAGTTGAAAATTTTGAGAAAATCATACGCAAATTATATAGTACTAATTAACTAGGTTCTATATACGCAAATGCGATACACGAGAAATCTTAAATATGACACATGACATGGAAACACTTAGAATAATATTATAAGACTTGGATAAAATGCATTTTTTGAAAAATAGTATAAGTAAATACTCATTCAGCACAAAAGTATTTTAATTGTCAAAAATATTTCTTGGCTTCATATAATTTAATATCAATCTGTTCATGTAACATTTTCGGACATGAAGTGCCAAAATAATTTAGATTTTTTGGTCATTGTCACTATAGAGACCAAATATTATATAAGTCATAAGTTAATTATAAATCCGACTCAGCCTACGTTAATCTTTATTGACAAGTTGTCACAAACCGACCAACCCAACCCAACCCGATCTATACTTGATTGGGTTGGGTTGGGTTGGATTTCAACCTTTACACGAGTTGTGTTGGACTAAATTATGATCAAACCGGTCATGTTGGGTTGGATTTGGGTTGAGACAAAAATCAATCCAACCCAACACATGCCCACCATTGACTCATATGACTATTAATGGTACTCCTATGCATATAGCTGATGTTGGTTCCATGGTTTCACATTGTTTGTCTCATGACATCTATAATATTCCTAATCTTACTTTAAATCTTGTTTATGTTAGTGAATTATATGAATCTGAATATTAAGTATCTTTTTCATCTTCCACTTGTTATGTGCAAGACTTGAGATTTGAGAAGCTGATTGGGAATGGCCATAGGTAAGATTGAATCTATGTTTTGGATGAATTTAAAGTACTAAGAATTGAAACTTTTGATGTTGTCTTGTGATCGTTTTGTTTTGAGTATTTCTTCTTCTTCCTTTTATTTATGGAATTCTCACATTGGTCATGTTTCAGCATATTGTTTACCGTTCTTAGTTTCTAGATAAGAGTTTAGAAATTTGAAAATTCATGGTTTCTTTAATTTAGTGATTGCAAAATCGACAAAAATCTTATGTTTTACCTTTCAATAGAAGCATTTCATCTACTATTGGCCCATTTGATCTTGATTCTGATGTATGATGACCCTCTTCCGTAACCACTAAAGAGGGTTCCCGATATAATATCTCTTTTGTTAATGATTATACTCGTTAGTGTTGGATTTTTCTTATGAAATGTCGTTATGACTTCTTCAATTTTTTTAGTACGTTTGAGCACTTGAGAGAAATCGACATTTGGCTATTATCAATTTTTTTTATGTGATTTTGATGGAGAGTATACCTCTAATGCCTTTTTCTAATTTTCTTGCTTTTGATGGAACCATTTACCAAATTGTTTGTAAAGACACTCCAGAACATAATGGTGTTATTGAAAGGAAACGTAGATATCTTGTTCAGACAGCCTATTTTCATTTAATTTTTGCTCCTATTCCTATTGAGTTTTGGGGAGAAATAATTCTTACTACCGCTCATTTGAATAGTAGGATCTCAATCTCACACAATTCCAAACTTTTCCTTTTGAGAAGTTGCATGAATATACTCCTGGTTATTCTTCCTTACGTATCTTTGGTTCTACATGTTTTGTCCTTCGACCTCATGTCGAGCATAGTAAATTATCCTCTACATCTAATATTTGTGCCTTTCTAGGTTGTGGTGCAGGACAAAAGAGGTATCGTTATTTTGATCCAATTAGTCAAAAATTATATGTCTCTCGTCATGTTGTGTTTCTTGAACATATACATTTCTTATTTTTGTTAGTTTTCATAATATGACTAAGTCTGATATTGTTCACATTGATCAATTCACTCTTGATACTAATATTGTCCCACCCATTGTTCCACACTCACGTGCTCCCCTTCAGATCATGATTCTTGCAAGGTTTTCACTGATAATTCTATAGATACGGTACTTTGTTCCCTATACACTGGTTGTTTCCTCTCCTCCTATGACTGCTCAATCACCTCCTATAACTGTGACTCCTCCTCCTTATTACCCTACACATACGCCTAGTTCTACCATGTTACCAGATTTTGCTTACTCTTGTAGTACTATCTATTTTGTTTATTTTAGGTTTCGTTCATAGTCTTTCTAAGCCTTTGTCCTGTAGAGAGGCAATTTTAACCTATTTTGGAAGGAGGCTATGGTTGAAGAACTTACTCCTGTACTCCAGATACGCACTTGGTACTTGTTATCTCTATAGCCAGGAAAATGAGCAATTAGTTCTTGTTGGGTTTATAAAATCAAAACCAAGTCAGATGGATTTGTTGAAAGATACAAAGCCCTATTAGTTGCTTAACTGGTACTCTCAAGAGTATGTTATAGATTAGGATGAAAACTTGCACCTAGACCTTTGTTTGAGAAATTTTCTGTCATGATTACTTCATTTAGTTTTCGTCCTAGTTATTATAATTTAGCTTTTTTTCACATATGTACAAGTCAATGATCGTGTTTTTCTCTCTTTATATGTTGACAACATGATTATTATTAGTGATGATGTTGATGGGATTGCAGCTTTTAAGTCAGAGTTAGCTTATTGTTTTGCAATGAAAGACTTGGGTTCATTCCTTTAATTTCGGGGTAGTGAAGTCGCGTCCTCTTTGAAATGTTACCTTTCTCTCATTCTAAGTATATAGATGATAGATTTGAGCATTCTCATCTTAATGTTAATAAGACTGTTGATACACTTCTTGAGCTTAATGCATAGTATTCTCCTTCTAATGGTTCTTCATTGTCAGATCCTAGTTTATATTGTATTTTTGTTGGCAGCTTGGTTTATCTCACCATCACTCATATAGATATTGTGCATGTTGTTCATATAGTTAGTTTATTTGTTAACTCGACTACTGCAGGTCATTAGGTAGTTGTTCTTCGCATTTTGAGGTATCTTCAAGGTACTCATTTTCAGAGTTTTTACTTTCGTCTACTTTATCCATAGAGTTGCGAGCATATTGTGATGCTAATTGGTTAGTGATCTTATAGACTGTGAGTCTATCACTGACTTTTATATATTTCTTAACGATTCTTTTATTTCCTAGAAGTGCAATAAGTAACATGTTGTTTCTAGATCTTCACAGAAGTATAGTATCTTCTCATGGCTTTTATTACTTGTGATATAATTTTTTTCCGTTGATTGCTTGCAGTTATGAGTGTTTCTTTGCTGACCTACTTCAATGTATAATGATAATAATAGTGCTACTCAAATTGTGTACATTTTAGTATTCCATTAAAGGGCCAAACATATTAAGATTGATTGTCATATCACCCAACATCATCAACTTAGCACTATAACGTTGCCTTTTGTTTCTTCATATGCATATTGCTAACTTGTCTACAAAGTCATATTCCACTTTGCAATTTCATTTTTTGTTTGGCAAACTCTCGATGCATTTTACATCAACATCACGAATTTGAGACATGTTAAATATATGAATTGTTTATATTAAAGGTAGATTAATTTTTTAACTTATCTTCTAGTAAGACTATTTAAAGCTTCTTCTTGTATTTTCATTATTTTCTTTTATTTTTCTCTATATTTTGTTCATTGATTTAACATTCTAACTTAATCGTCAGCGTAAGATCGGCCTAGAGGTATAAATGGCTACCCACACCCAGGCAGCCAGGGACAACCTTGCATAAAAAATGAAATAAAGTATGGATTCTTCATTTTGATAGTGCTGTATCAGTGTATCACGTTAATTATTAAATAAAAACTAGTTGATGCATAAGAATTTTATAAAATTTAACTAGAAAAAGATTACACTCTAGAAAAGAAATTTAATATACTGTTTTTCTTAGGTTCTGAACTCTGGCTATGGCCTTTTTTCAATTTTTTCTCACTTTTGTTACTGCTGTGCCTTTGAGTAATATTGAAAGGTTTAGAATCTACACTTTCCTGTGATTCAGTAGTGACATGCATGATTTCCAAGTTTTCAATCTCAGTCACTTCAGAAGCTTGTTCAACAACTTCATCTGCCTGATCCACTAGAACTTCGCCTAGTTTTCGTTTCTTGAATGGGTTGTTGTTAGGAATATCGAGAACGATTCCATTTGAAACCTTTTTGTTTTCTTTGGAAGCTTCATTGCTTAAAGGAAAAGCCAACTGTTCTAGAGCTAATGTTTCGATTGAGTGCAGCACTTCAGTAGTAGGCTTCAGCTTCCTTTCCTCCAATGTATTGGTCAGACCCCTCCTTGTCGATGGAACCCCTGAGAGATTTCCTATGACATAGTAAGCATTATAATGCTCAACAAATAATTCATACGATAGAGGGAGCAATATGTCTTGCCTTTGATTCTTTGTTTGCTGATTTTGTGACAGGAAATTACAGTAAAGGAGCTTTCTTGTGGAGGTAAAGCCGTTGCATCTTGTCTCAAGATTCGATTAGTAGACCCTAAAATGATGGGGTGGTGATGATTTCTAAGTTGTGGGATGTGATCAAAAGCCTCCATTGTACTAGGGTCCATGTTTCCTTCTGCAATTGCAGTTGCTAGTGAAGGGGCTAAATCTCTAATTGCAGTTAAGGAGTGAAACTTTCTAAAATAAAAAATATGGATGTGCCTGACTTCTGACATTCACAAGTTCATGCGCATCAAAGGAAAAATTATGAAGATGAGTGAAAACGGCTTTGAAGATGCAAATGATGCAGATTTCATACTCCCTTAGGTTATTGGTTCCAGTGAGACCAAAAAGATTAAACCTCTCAGGTAAAAATGTACAATGATTATGTTTCAGAAATACTGAAAAGTGACAAGGATACGGACCAAGGAAATCAAGCTCCTCATCTTGACGCTGCAAAAGCTCTGGTGTAAGAGGTTTGAGGGGTTTGAGTCTCTTTAAGTTTGCATCATATCTGCCATAATGTTGAAGTAATATATACTTTAAAATAACAAGAAATGATAAACTGCAGGTCCTTCGGGATGCTTGTAATACATACATTCTAGCATGCAGGAAGACTGCAACTGCTTCTTTGAAGGCCTTCAGGTAATCTTCAGGCATTTGTTGTCCCTTTTCAAACTTCAAGATAGATAAAACCTGCAAATGTCACATTCATTTTAATAAAATATAATTCAAGAGGCTTTTGAGTAATATTAAGACATTGCATCGATAGTTATAGTACGTATAGTACATGCAAAAAAAATTAAGTGATTGAAGATAAACATCAGTGAAACACTGGTAAGAATAGATTTCTCAGCATGAGAATCTCATATATTCCAAAAAGGTGCGCCCACTGTCATTACACAAAAAATAAAGCTCGTCTTCTCAGCAGCTTTTCAAGATAAAAATTAGAAGTCAAATTTTAAACACCTGGTCGCTTAGGGTTCACAGCAAAACAGAGGTAAGGTTCATTAAGTTTCAGAAGATTCTGATAAAAGCAGGAATTCCAAATTTAACCCAAAACTCCAGTGAGTTTTTAGAGCAAAATCACAGATGTGATTCACAATATCACATATTAAGCCAGAGAATCATCCAATTCACAGATGGAATTGGTTGGTGTATACAAATTATCTCCTGGTGTCCAAATTTATGCAATTAAGCTTTAGATTCAGTAAAAGAGAAAATGCTTGTATACCAAATAGAACTAACAGCAGCCGGTTCTCTTCACCACCTGCCCGGATCCTAATTTCTGCAGTATCTCCTTTTACTTCTCATTATTTCTTTCAACAAACACATTAAGGGTGTATTTGAGCCACATTATTTTGAAAGAATGTATTCTGGAATAGTAGATTGATGGAGAATGTGTAGTTGAAAAGAAAGGAAAAGTTATTGATATAATAGAAAATATTATTTTATTAAAAAAAGTGTGGTTGAAAATGAGTACAAGAATGAGAACGAAAATTTTAATGTGTACCGAACGGGGGCTAAGTATGATTGTGAACTTTTACCGTTCTACCAGTCCAGCAGAGAATAATTGGCTATAAGTGAATCGCTAATGTAAATTGTCTGCTAAAGATGCTCTCTTCGATGCATTGATAATATATTGAAGTTAGAAATCTGCTAAAGATGCTCTCTACAATCCACGATGCACCAATAAAAGATGGATTTGAGTGAGAGAAGCAATCTCCTTACCAATGAATGTCTGAGGATGAAGTGACCAAAATANTTGATATAATAGAAAATATTATTTTATTAAAAAAAGTGTGGTTGAAAATGAGTACAAGAATGAGAACGAAAATTTTAATGTGTACCGAACGGGGGCTAAGTATGATTGTGAACTTTTACCGTTCTACCAGTCCAGCAGAGAATAATTGGCTATAAGTGAATCGCTAATGTAAATTGTCTGCTAAAGATGCTCTCTTCGATGCATTGATAATATATTGAAGTTAGAAATCTGCTAAAGATGCTCTCTACAATCCACGATGCACCAATAAAAGATGGATTTGAGTGAGAGAAGCAATCTCCTTACCAATGAATGTCTGAGGATGAAGTGACCAAAATA
>CAIGRL010140957.1:0-12009 GCA_903798325.1 Fraxinus xanthoxyloides
TTATTAGGTTCTAAACTTTTGTCAGTTCAAATCCTGATGCCTAGATCTATACCCACAACCTAACCATATCTGAGGAACATGGGATGTACTGACTTGTCTACTTCGTGGTGGCTTTTGAAACAAGCTCCAGTGTGGTTAAAAGGTAGACTTGCTACTACTTGCAGTGTTTTATAACTGGTGCTTTAGAAGAATGGTTACTGAACCTCTTTCGTAGTGTCATTTACAAATCAGTTCGGTAGCTATGAACCTGTTTCTTATTCTTAGTTACAAATCAGTTTAGCATGAACCTGTTACATATTCTTGTTTAAACACACATATGCATTGGTTCAATCAAATATAGTTGTTGATTTCCGATTATTGACTTCAAAATTCTTGGATATAGGTGGAAGAAAGCCAGTGCCATTGCAAAGGGTGATGATACTGGAAGTCAGTCAGTACTTAGAGAATTACCTTTTTCCAAACTTTGATCCGGAGACTGCTACATTTGAGCATGTGATGTCAATGATACTAATGATCAATGAGAAGGTATAGAGACAATTCATGTGAACTTAATTTATTTTGTGTAATTATCATTCGGTTGGTAAACAAGTGTGCAAAAGACAAAAAAAATGAATTTTATGCCATGGTTTAAATTATTCTTTTTAAGAGAAGATTAGGGCAGGATAATTACTAGATGCTAGGCTACATATATAAATTAGTTTGCCATATGCATAAGAATGGGCAGTGTTTTATAGG
The DNA here is from genome assembly GCA_903798325.1 of Fraxinus xanthoxyloides. NCBI lineage: Eukaryota > Viridiplantae > Streptophyta > Magnoliopsida > Lamiales > Oleaceae > Fraxinus > Fraxinus xanthoxyloides. Next base: position 736 of record CAIGRL010140957.1, read on the forward strand.
ATGTATATGTTTGAAAGAGAAGAATTTGAACACATTTGCAGAATTATGACAACGATGATAAACAGGAAATGAAAATCAAAAGAAAGGCTATGAAGCTATTAATCTTTTATCCCTGTAATTTTTATTTTATTTATCTATTTATTTTAAATGCTTCTTTCTAAAATGATAAAGGTTGTCTTGTTGAGAAATACAAAAACTTATCTAAGCAAGCCTTGTTAGCATTGGAGGGGAGTGTTTTGCAGTGCAAATGAATAACGATTGATCCAGGACTTGAAATTCCTCGGGGGAAGGTGGGAACGGTGTTATTCTTCAGTTCTTTATTTGAGAACTATAAGCATCAGAATTTCTTGAAACTTGAAGGGGCCCCTCTTTTGTGTAACTCTATGCTGGGTTGCTAAGGCATGTAAAGGAGAAAATGATGCCTTGCAGGTGATGCATAGCAATGGAAAGATATTATGTTCCCTGCCTAGATTAGTTGGTTTTACCATTCGTACAGGAAGTCGAGTTCTAATTTCCATGGTAGTCAGTGGTGCAGAGTGAAAACACAGTGAATGAATTTATTATTTTTTTGGAAACTCAAAAGTTCAAAATTTGAAACATTTTTGTTCCTTGTCCTCGGAACTTGCAGTTTCGAGAGAATGTGGCTGCTTGGATATGTTTTTATGATAGGAAGGATGTGTTCAAGGCATTTCTTGAGAAGGTTCTTCGACTGAGAGAGGTATGTTTCTATGATCTTCCATTAACTATTGGGCCCCTTGTTTCCTTCATTCAGTTATGACAGTTCTTTAGTTATATATAATCTGATGTCCATTGGAGTTTGTTTACAAGATTTTTCACGTTCCCTTTTTGTTTTTTGTGGAGAAGAGGTTACAGATATTGAGAGCAGAATATTCTAAAGTAGTATGTGTGTGTGTGTATATATGTATATTTTAATTTCTATAATGCAAGGGTGCTTGGGGCTGATATCAGTTGATTGTCTATAACTAGATTTACACTTTATAATATTGTGGCAAATCAGGCACTAAATGAAATCTTGTGATCTCAACATTCTGTGAAGTTCTACATATTTTGGTTTGTTTTCTTATTATGCTATTGGCTCCTGCCTTAGTTACATTCTGCTATAGGTACTACCCTTTAGTATTTGGTTTCTGTTGTATTTCAAAATTATTTTTCTGCTCCACTCGCGTTGATGCTTAAAGATATATTATCATCACATGCCTATTACACTGGTTGACACTGTGATTCCTTGTATAAAAATGTCAATTCAGTTTATATTATGACGAATTCTACAAATTTCTGTTACAATTATTATTATGGGTTAAGATAACTTGGTCTTTCCATTGCCAAAAGATAACTTTCGTTGTCACCTTTCTTTTTATATTTTCTTGAAAATCTGGAAATTTATTGAAATTGCTTCATTTACAGTACCTCACTGAACTTTGGTTCATTTATTTCGGGTTATGGGAATGTCCCTTGGCCTTTGATGCCCATATAAAGGGCATGATGAACATAGAAACATTCTTTAATTTCTATTCTAACGAACTGGATATCTTTTATGAGGAATCAGAGGTATATGGACCTTGATTCTAGTGATATCGTTGGGTTGGTTTTGACACTTGCAGTCCATAATCATCTGCTTTGATTCCCTTTCATTGTTAACTTCATTTTGAGGCTTGTGTCATCAGTGTTAAGAGCACTGGATGTTATCTTATTGGCATTCTACTATAAAGTCATATGCATAACTTCAATACAACTTGATAGCAACTGATTTGCGATTCAACAAAACATTGTGTGATAATATATCTGACTTTGTAGGGAAGAAGTCTAACTATTGCAGAGAAAACCAATTATCTACTTTTCATGATCAATGCCTTTCAGGTACTATCCTTTTCTGCTGTATTCTTTGGGTTTATATACTTGGGTGTAAATCAAATATCTCGTCGATTTCTTTCCACCGTTACCTGTCTTTCCACACGTCTTGTTATATGAAGTGGTACAAGGAATTCTCCATCTGCAAATATCTGAAAAGTCCTTTGCAACTCTTGCATGATCCGTACCAGACAAGTTATCTTTAATTATTTAAAGCTCTTTTAGAACTGAAAACATTGAGCCTGGGGAGAAATTATAAATGATTTTATAAATTCCGCCAAACGGAGGCTAATAAATTATGTGGAGGATTATTTTTCTTAGTAGAGATGATAGCATGATTACCTTCTTTTCTGTGGCCGGGTGAAAAATAATGAAAAATAACACGCACTTCTAAAACCGTAATTCTGCTCATTGAATGTTTGTTAAGATTTTTATTTTGGAAATGAAACTCCCAGGGTTTGTTCAAATTTAGAGTTTGCATGTTTATTCTACAACAGCGCACTCTCACGTTTCATTTTTGTTTGCTTTTCTTCCATATTCATCACCCATACGTGTTTATCATAAATGCCTTTACTTAATTTATTCACATGTCTCACTTCCATCATTTGTTGAAATAAAATCGATATCGATTATGAATGCTTGACAGTTTTTAGTGACCTGGCCCCTAGATGCACCCCACCCCGTGGATGCACCAAGTTACAACACCCAATTCAATATTAATATTGGCTGTTGTGATATAATACCTATAACTTTTAAGTTACATGCAATCTCTTAACTAACCAAAGTAAAATCAGTCTTGCCACTCTATTCCTGTGTCGCTTGTTATTCTTCCATAATTTAACGTGGGTTAGGATCAAATATTACTTTGTTTAGATTAATAAAATGATTATTTTATCTCTTTTCAGAACATTTAATGGCATGCTATTTTCCAGAAATTTAATTTTTTTCCCACTAAAATTCATATGAATCTGATTGTTTATCCTTCTCCTTCAATTATGCTTGATAGAGCTTAGAAGATGAGATAGTGAGTGAAAGGGTCATGAGATTAGCAAGTCTGGAGTGCTGGCATAGCCTATCATATGGTCGCTTTCAGGTATGCTTTATAATAAGGCTTTTTTTGTGTTTATGTGTGTATATATATATTTTGGGAGGAGTTTGATTAGTTTAAGATCTTCTTGTTCGTTGTTCTTTTCTCAAAATATTTTTGTCTCTGCCCCTTTTAATCTGTTTATTTCATTTTGATCCCGTGGTGGTAGATGGAACTTTGCCTCAATGAAAACCTAATAAAGAAATGGAGAAGAATTGCCAAAAGAGCCAAGGATGCAACTAAAAGAGGGGAGTCTTTTGATCCCACAACTATGATCGAAGCAAAGTTCTTGCGAAATCTCATTGAAGAGTTTCTAGAGGTATTATATGCTTGACTAAGCACTTTTGTGATCTGTTTGTTGACTTCTTGTTTGCTAGGCATGTTATTGTTTATTTTGTCCTCTCTATTGTAGGTGCTCGATTCTGAAGTTTTTCCCAAGCAGCAAAATAATGAGGACAATAGTATAGTTGATGCAAATGAGTATGAAGAAGTTAATGATGCCGCCGTCCTATATTGTGAAAGGTTTATGGAGTTCCTTATTGATCTCTTGAGTCAACTGCCAACTAGAAGGTACTGTTTTGTGGTGAAACGTTTTGGTTTTATCACTAATTCTAGTTAACCCAATTGAGAAAATTTTGGTCATTCCCTGTCTACATCACTCCTATTATAATATCTCTTCTCATAAATTTAATCGCTTCATCGCTTTCATGTGTGTGAATGGAATTAATAAATGTGATGCTGTTGGCTGGGGACCATGAAGTTCTTGAAACCAAATCATAATTCAGTAATATATGGCTTCTGCACCAGGACTATTACTCTGGTTAGAAACTAAAGAATGTTGATGACTTACAAACTTGATAATTAAGGTTGTGTTTGAGCCCCATTTTTTGAAAGAATATGTTTTGTAACAGTTATTTTTTGGAGAATATGGGGTTAAAAAGTAAGAAAAGTATTGGGTTTACGTGTAAAAATATTTTATTAGAAGAATGTGTGGTTGTAAATGAGTTTGGGGAAAATGGGGCTCAAACAGGGGCTAAGGAACCTCTAAAGTTGCCTGATAATGTTGATCCGTGGTTAAGACACGTTCCATGAAATTCTTCAGTCTCTCTCCCCTGCCCCCATGATTTAAAAGTGCTTGTTGTTCCACAAACTTGAGAAGGCTGAATTTTGGATTGTTTGCCTTATTGGTAAATATATGATTTTTAGTGAAGTATATTGCAATAAAGTTGCGCAAGATGATTTCCATTCAACCAAACAATGAATCAACTCATGATATTGGATCCTTCATGAAGTCACAGACTCACAATTGCTTGAAATCATAACTAATCTGTGTTAGAACAAACATGGGACATAATATGCTTCTCCTTCAACTATATGAGTGCTTCTCCTCAATCCTTTCCACGTGGCTGCATTCTGTTTTGATGGGTTTCTCTCTCTTGGATAGTCCTACCCACATTTTGTTTCTGCTGGCTACTAAAATATATGTTTTTTTGTTTGATCTTCCCCTTATAATGGTGAAATTTCTGCTTGTATTTTTCTTGATTGCTTGTGAAATGCTACTGAGATGTGTATGTTTTGTATAGCTACTGCTTATTGTCTCAACTTCTTTTGAACAGGTTGGTTCGGCCTCTAGTTGCTGATGTTGCTGTTATCTCTAAATGTCATTTAAGTGCTCTGTATAGACATGAGAAAGGGAAACTGTTTGCACAGTTGGTGGACTTGCTTCAGTACTATGAATGTTTTGAGATTGATGATCATAAAGGTAGACAAATGACTGATGACGAGGTGCTTCAAGCTCATTACAAACGTCTCCAGGCTTTTCAGCTTCTCACATTTAAGAGAAGTCCACAGGTGTGTAATGTTTTTGTATAACTTGAAAGAATTAATTTCTTTTTTCTCCCAACCCACTGTCTAGAGAAAAAGGCACACAAGAGTTGGTGACACTTAACATGACTAGTCATGCTTTGGATGGATAATTTTTGGCGGAACTTTAATATATTTAACTCTCCTTTTTCTCTTTACAGTTGCGGGAACTTGCATTGGCTAACATTGGCTCGATTAACAGGCGTGCTGACCTATCAAAGAAACTTTCAGTACTTTCTGGGGAAGAGCTAAGAGATTTAGTATGTGGAAAGGTCAGTATGGTGGCCAAGATTTTCAGTTTAGGAATACAGCCCAATTTTTTTCTTAGAAACATTATTTCTAAAGATTTATTCACTGATGACAGAGAAATCAGGAGACTTCAAACTGTACTAGCCTAGCCTTGTTGTTAAATGTCATGAATATCTTTTGGGGAAAGAGATGTTATGTGGATCCTGACTAAATTTTGGGTGAGCTAGTTAAAAGTATTCACTTCTATACCTTAACTAGGAGCTTGATACGGTTGATATCATTCTTTAGGATAAAGACTGTTAGATTGGCCACATTATTAAGAATGGAAATGTTTCGAGGGGAGGTCGCTTTACTAGAAGTTATCTGATAAAGATCAGACTGTTTGTTGGTTTTGTAGATCAAGAATTGCAGAAGTTGGGATGCCTCCATTCTTTCTTCAATTAGTTACTTGACAATAGTGATTTTGTCTTTACAAAGTTTCAAACAAAAACGTCTAGGTTTTTTATCAGAATTATTGGTTCATAACTTCTATTATTTTTGATAGTAAACTGATTCTATAAAAGCTTGGATTAAACTACTTGTACACACAGTGTATACATTGATTGACATTTCCTTGTGTGTCAAGAATTTGACTGTTGATTGAAAAAGATGTCGGATCAATGTACCAATAACTATCAACTCTCATGTGTCTAAATCAATATGTCAACCTTTATGTATATATAGCATGATCCTGAATGCTTTACTCCTTTTGTTCCTTGCTTCTAGCTTAATTTCTAAAGAAACACTTTGTATATTGTCATGACATTCATGACGTTGGCATTTGATTTGTCTAGTTACCATTTGATTTGTACGTTACCTATCCGCCCTTCTGGATTTTAATTCTAAAAAATAATTAGTAGTGATTTTGTTCATTCCAACTTGTACGAGAAGTTTGACTCTCTGAAATAGAGGGGACACATAATTGGAAAGTGTAGCAACATAACCAGTGGTTTGAAGGACACATTTCAAAGGTCTTGAAAGTTTGTTCTCTCAATGAGATTATTGAATTTTTAACGTTGGGACTTTGCCTTTTTGTCTCATTATGTATATTAGAATTGAGGTGAAGGTGTTAAGGGCTTGAGGTGAACAAAAGGAATATGGTTTGAGTTTTTGAGAATCCTGACTGTGTAGGTCTTGAAACAAAAAAATCTTGTACCAGCTTGGTTTAGCTTATCCCACGTGAATGTTTTAGTTTTCATGATAATTAGTGGATCGATATGAAAATGTGTTCATGGAACATGACAAGTATGATAAAACTTAAAACATGAGGATGCAGGGAATTCAGATTATTTTGGAACGCTATAGATACATTGAGATAATGAATGGAGTGTCTATTTATGTACGCTATTCAAATTGGTGATTGGCTGGGTAGAAATGGTGTGCTTCACGAGAGTGAAATATGTTTTCTTATTTGTAATATCTCATTTTGGTAAGAGGCTTGGTTTTGTTATCCGTTGATATGATTGGTGCTTATCTAGAAAATGGAAGCAAAATACCAACGCAATCTTAGTGGATTTTGAGGCTGCACCAGAGAAGGCTAACGTGGGTGAATCGACCGACTGGCCATTAATAAAATAAAATACACGAGAACAAGAGGAAGGAGGCATAAACTGATGTTCCAAAAGCAAAACAATGTAACATATGAAGGAGTGGAATGAGAGGCGTAGTTTCTACATAGAAAGTGCAGGTGAGAATAAAGCTAACATCCTCTAATATTAGAAAGTCCATATTTGTACAAGAGCTTGAAGTCGTCGTAATAGGTGAAGAGGTCAATATTCTTGACAATGGCACTGATCCTAGCCTTTTGATGCGAGTTTGGCAATCTCGTTCCTTCACAATTGATGTTTGATCTATGTAAGAATGATTTGAATTGTCTGTGGTCTTCCATTCCTAATGATGCAGTGAACAGCCACAGATGAGTAGTCTCTACCTAAATGTCTGATAATCCAAGTCGTCGAGTAAGTAAAATTTTATCCAATAGAATTTGTGTACAATCCAAATATGGTAATTCTAACTAAGGTAATAATCTAATTACAGTAATTACAATCAATTAGAATAAGTGTGATATTCGTGATCTCATTGACAGATAGTTCGTAACTTAGCCTCCAAAATACGATAGTCTCTATATGATGATGAGAAGGCCCTAATGTCGATCCTTGTTGTATATGCTGCTCATGTAGAGTGGACACAAGTTTATTGGATCAAAATGGCCCATGCTGGAGCAAAGAGGAGTGGAGTAAGGGGAGCAAAGCGCATCGAATGGAATGGAGGCACATTGCTCCTTGTGGACGTAGGCACATCATCGATCCAAGTTAAATACTTGCATTGATTTCTCTATTTCACCTTTCTATTATTTTGCGTTTGACATCCAACAACTGGTATCAAAGCTCCATGTCTAGATTGCAAGTTCTTCGATTGCAAAATTTGATGTGATGAAGTTCGACTGAACTGGAATTTTGGATTATGGCAACTAAGGGTGAAAGATTTCTTGGCCTAACAAGGGATGGTAAAGGCACTATCTGGGAAGAAGCTAGAAGGTATGTCAGATGCTGATTGGGAAGAGCTCGAGGCGTGAGCAATGGGTACAATTCGGCTTTGTTTGGCGGACAAGATCATGTATCACGTTATGGACGTTGAGTCTCTGGCAGAGGTTTGGCTAAGATTGGAAAGTCGTTATATGTCAAAGTTTCTCACGAACAAGCTACATCTGTAGTAGTGGCTGTACGAGATTAAAAGTTTTGTATAGGCTTAGTTAGGGTTAGTATAAATAATGATGATGTAACTATATTATTCATACCAAATAAAAATCTCCACTTCGCTCCCTGTGGATGTGGGTACATCGCCGTACCACATTAAATACTTGTGTTGGTTTCTCTATTTCTCATCTCTATTATTTTTCATTTAACATCCAACAATCCTAGTCTGGAGTAATGCCCCCTCCAATAGGAAATCCATCCTTTGCATCTATTGGTGCGAATCTTGTAAGATTCCACTGGTACGGTATGCTAAAAAACTAATATAGGGGGTGCTGAGGGAGGAAGAGTTAAAAGAAATACCAAAAAGTAGGGCAATAGTTAGGTTTCCATGCCAATGAATAGGTCAAAATAAATGATCCATATGGAGGAGTAAAATCTTGCGTTTGAGTCGTCAAAAGATCCTTCTAAGCTCAATGTGTATCTTATTGTGCTTTACATCATTCCTTTCAGTTCATGAGAACTAAAATATCAACGGAGGAATGAAAGCGAATATTTCCTTTACAAATATTTCCGTCTCTGAAACCAAGGTCTAAATCCCTCATTTGATCTCATAGGCATCTAAAAGATACCTTCAAAATGATACAATACCTGATTAGAAATGGTGTTGCCAGTGAAAATGTTTTGACTAGTTTCAATCTTCGAACAACACTGACAATGAAAGATCATATGATAGTCAATCTTCCTTTGATTGACCATATTGACTAGTATCAAATCTCGCCACAATCTCATTCAGAAGAAACTGTAATAGGTATAATAGAGCTTCACATCAGTCGATAAGAATTTTGATACTAACGACTAGATCGAACTAGCTGCCAAGCTGACTTGGCAGCAAAATTACGCTTGGCAGCAAAATTACCATTCGATGTATTCCTCCAGATAAGCTGATCTGGGACATCTAGCCATAGTGGTATAACTTCAATATGCAACCATAAATGGTGTATGTACTTATAACAATCGTCTAATATTTCATCCTAAGCCATCATAAAAATCTTGCACACTCGCAAATGAATGTACTTGTGTGGGAATAAGGACACCAAACTAGCCCATCCAAGTCATGTTAGAAGATCTATTCTACCCAAGGTGTCATGCAATGTATGGCCCTACTTGTGGCCAAACCAGCTTTGGCCTCTTCTAAATAGGTGAAGCTGAACACAGAACCGCTTCTAGTAGAAGGTGAGTCCCCATATAATATTTACCTAGTAAGAACTGAGCACACAATGATCCCGTGAATGGAAAAGCCACCAAAGCTTTTGGGAAAAAGCATAGACAATATCATGCAATCACCTGGAGGTAGTCTACCTTCATTACTAGGAAGGCAAAGATGCTTCCATCTCCTTTAGTGTAATCGACGTGCTCGATCTTGAGTCCGAAAAGAATCGGGCAAATATACTCTTCAATTTCTTTAAGATAACCTTGGGAGGTTGCATAATCTGAAGTAGATAAAGTGGTACAGAGGAAAGAACATAGTTACATAGTGTGATTCGGTCCCAAAAAGATTGTGTGAATCCCAAATTGATATCCTATTCGTGAACTTTTGAATAGGGTTATATAAAAAAACTTGCTTAGCTCCCTTTTATAAAGGGTAATGTAGATTGTTAAATTGCTGCTCCTAATGTCTAAAGCTAGTCAAATGCTTCAATATTCTGATGTGGCTAATGGATGTATTTCGATGGAGTATAAGTCCACTATTATATCTATTCCTCAACTAATCAGAAACACCATCATAAAGCTCTAGGCAATCAAGTAACCTTCGAATATAATATTTATGGACGGTGAATATATTCGTGTCATCAACAAAAGAAAGATGTGAGACGAGTACTATCTCCATGTTAATAGGCTATGATATGGTAAGTATACAATAGATCTTTTCCTTCTTCAGGAGCAAAACAATAGAAGTACTAGCAAAACCTTCGATAGGTGACCTCCAGTATGGCCCTAAACACATGTATGATATCCCAATAATGTTGGTAGAATAAAGATGAGAAGCTATTTGGGCTAAGCAACATTGTCAGTATCAATATTAAATACCACCTCTCGTATCTTATGAATCATGGGAGATGGTTATGTGCCTAATTATCTGCTTCAGTTACAAGCTTGGAATAATGTTGGGACTATAGGTTTCACAGGTTCTGGAGCCAATAAAAGATTTGGTAGAAGGAGATAGTCGAGTTCTAAATATTATTAGTAGATATAACTTTCCGTGACTTGGTCCTAATGAATATGATATTAAATCGAAAGCGGTGCACCTGAACCATCTAGTGTAAGTACTGGGTGTTGTGATCTTCCTCACATACCCAATGTCAATCATACCCATTGTCAATCGATTTTCTATTCTAAATAAGGTTCGGTTTAGTATCGCTTGTGCTTGATTTAATGAATCATGTTGCTATAGTGTAGGCTCCAAGTTATACTCTTTCTATCTGTCTCATCAACCATACAATTACCATCCCTAACCCTCTAGGAAGCACCACCAATATACTTCGATTCTACTAAAGTAATCCNTGATCTTCCTCACATACCCAATGTCAATCATACCCATTGTCAATCGATTTTCTATTCTAAATAAGGTTCGGTTTAGTATCGCTTGTGCTTGATTTAATGAATCATGTTGCTATAGTGTAGGCTCCAAGTTATACTCTTTCTATCTGTCTCATCAACCATACAATTACCATCCCTAACCCTCTAGGAAGCACCACCAATATACTTCGATTCTACTAAAGTAATCCTTGTTTTAGCGTGAAGAACTTCTTCCAGAGAGCAGTTGTCTCCTTAATGTGTAGGGAGTGACAACTTCCGAGAGATGTATGTTAAGAAAGTGAATGATAAGATGAAGTTCGTTTCAGATGCCTCACTAAAAGCTATTCGACACTATCCAGTCTCTTCCACACACGATCATTGGTCCAAGTCTAATGTACACCTTAGAACCTCGACATCCTTAAGACAACAATTCGTCGGTATGTCGAGTAAGCCCTAGTACCTCAGTTATGTGTGTTGTGTCGTGTACTCACCGTCATGAGCAATTATGTTAAAATCTCCCCAACCAACCACAAGCCATCTACAATGAGGGAAATGTGGTGAAGACTTATTCACAAGTCCTTCACACACGAAGGAGAACATGAAGCATAAAGATAGGAAAATTGGTTATGCTAGTATGTGGTCCTCAACCCCAACAAATAAGATTTGGGGGATGATCAACAAGTACCGTCGTAGTGGTCCTCATATTCTAGAAACACCAAATCTTATTTTACTTTTTTTTGAACCCTTGTGTTGAAGCGTGGAAATCGTTAAATAGAATCAAATATCTCCTGAAAGCCAATTGGCTCCGAGATCATTATAAAATAAACCTGATGACGTTAAATAAGTCACTTCAACCGCCTGTTAGTAGTTGTGCTGAAAGCATCTAAGTAGTAA